>JADRCD010194334.1:0-21866 GCA_019843815.1 Montemys delectorum | reverse complement strand
TTGGCTCTTATTTGTGGGTGAAATATCTGTAAAGAAATAGTGCGACATTTCTTTGATTTTAGCAATATTCATTTTTTTACTCAAAATAATCATTTAAAACACAAACAGCATAATCAATATGGAATTTCTGAAATCTCTCTCTCTCTCTTTCTCTCTCTCTGTGTGTGTGTGTGTGTGTGTGTGTGTGTGTGTGTGTGTGTGAGAGAGAGAGAGAGAGAGAGAGAGAGAGAGAGAGAGAGAGAGAGAGAGTCTGCCTGCCTGCCTGCCTGCCTGTCTGTTTGTCTGTCTGTCTGTCTGTCAAGACATCCAGGTTGACCTGGATCCTGCTATGAAGCCAGGTTGTCCTCAGAGTCACAGCCATCTGCTTGCTCCTGCTTCCAAGGCATCAGGATTAAAGGTGTGCACCATTATCTCTAGCAATTTTTGTTTGTTTGTTTGTTTTCTTGACAGAGATTTGTGTGCTGGCCAGGATCATATCAAACTTACTATCTCTGAGGGTGACCTTGAGATCTGATCCTCCTGCCTCTGCCTCCCAAGTGATCCCTACTTCCGGAGAGATTTATTTTATCCCCATGTCTCTAATCCAAAATAAGTTCATATTTTCCTAATAATTTCATCTTTGTTTTTACTTAAATTTTCTTGAGTTTCATGAGGATAGTATGATTTTCAAAAGTCACATGTCAGTTGGTTAAAATAGAACTCACATACACAAAACCTTGTCAATCTGCTTAACACTTTCACACACTCCATATTTGATCCACTGAAAAATTGAAATGGCCAACCTAGATATTCTATACCTCAAAATGGATAATAAGCCGGGCAGTGGTGGCACACACCTTTAATCCCTGCACTTGGGAGGCAGAGGCAGGCAGACTTCTGAGTTCAAGACCAGCTTGGTCTACATAATGAGTTCCAGGACAGCCAGGGCTATACAGAGAAACCCTGTCTCGAAAAAAACAAAAAACAAAAAACAAAACAAAACAAAAACAAACAAACAAAAAAGGCAAACATGTAGTAAAAACATGCTTTGAATTACCTGTTACACTGACTTCATGAGTCAGATTATACAGAAATCATTACTCTGCTCCTTCATAAGAAGATGTCTCAGCTTGTGCCTTCACAAAAGCCTTTCTCCACACTGTTTTTCTATTGGTAGAGGTCATATTTTCCTTATTTACCAATGTGGGGATCATAGGGCTTAAAATGTATTATTCATGAAAAGGCAGACTTTTGTATTGAAACGTGAAGACCTAGTAGGTCTGCAGAAATGTGCCGGAACCACTGTTTATCCTTATGTTGTATTATAACGCTTTGAATAGGAAGAGGAAATTAATTGGGAAATTAGATGGATTTTATCTTATGTTGAAAAGTGAAACAAGGCAGGTTAAACATATTTGTATAAGATTCTAGATGTTAGGTACTCTATAAAAAAAAAAGTAACAATCACTTATAAAAGACATTTTGTAAATGTGAAGGAACAAATTCCAAGTTTTGGGTAGATGTTTCCATGGGATCTTAACCATTTTAACTGCTTGCTATCTTGTATACTACCCTTTAAGGAAGTAATTTTTGAAAGGTTGTACATAAAATTTGCAGAATATTGGAATAAAAATACAAACAAGTACAACATTGCATCTGCAGATCAAGTAACTTCAAGAAAAAGACTGGCTAGGTTTTCTGAAAGTATTTTTATCTGTCGTGCACATTTGATAAAAGTCTTCAGATATGTCCTGGCCTAGCATGTTAGGGTCCTAAAGGAGGACTCCAGCCCCTAAATGTCACATTCATAAACAAATCCTTCAGTTGGGCCAGTTTAAAGTCTTTCTTGGAAATACTTAGTCACTGAAGCTGGATTCTATTTTAGATAAATAAAAAAAAATGAAGTCCTTCTTTAGAGATACACTCTAATGATAAAATGAACTACTAAATACATATCTGTTTGAATTTTAATTTCTGGGATATTTTCTATCTGTTCATAAGCATAGTTCATTTAGAGTGATTATTAGTATCATTTCAGGAATTAAAAGCCTATAATCCACTTTTATTTTTGTAGTATTGTTCGTATTTATACAAATGGACACATTTATAAAATAGATTCTCTTAGACATATTGACCTTTTCATGGACTCTGCTAATATGCAGAGTATACATTATATTGATAAGTTGCCATGTGTGTTTTGATCTGAGAAGCTGGTTCCAGGAGCAGATCCCTCCTCATATACAACCTCCCTCACACACAACTTAATCCCCACAGGTCATATCAAAGCAGGTTTGTCTCAAGGTGTTTTCTAAGGCTTTCTCTGAGTAAGGGGTGATGCTCTTAAATCTGTGACTTGATGAGAACAAACAGTATCATGGTCTATCTATTGATTCATCTCATCAATCTCCTACTTGTTCATACACTTACATCTTTACTTTGACTTGTCAAATAGTTAATAAATTTACACAATCAAAGCTGAAGGTGTGGCTGTTGTTCATCAAAATAGTTTCCAAATCTTTTTAAGATGCCATTGTTGGAGAATTATTAGGTCAATACTTTCACTCTTTTGAGTCAAAGCTCTGACCCATAATTGTTCCTGTCTAAAAAACTGCAGGGATGGAAATGGAAAAGATCCTGAGGGAAAGAAGGTCCAGTGACAGACCTAAAATGGTATAAAGCTCAAGGGGAGACCCCAAGGACTGACACTATTACTGAGGCTAAGGAGCACTCACACAAAGGGACTTATCATGACTGCCCTCTGAGAGACCCAACCAGAAGCTGAAAGAGTCAGATGGAGAAATTTGCACCCAACTAATGGACAGAAGCTGCTGACCTCTGTGGTTGAATGAAGGAAAAGCAGGAAGAAGCTGGGGAAGCGAGCAACCCTGTAGGAAGAGCAGCAGTCTCAATTAAACTGGACCCCTGAGATCTCTCAAACACTGGACCACCAACCAGACAGCATAGACCAGCTGATATGAGGACCCCAACATATATACAGCAGAGGACTTCAGGGTCTACATTCAGTCAGAGATCAAGAGCCTGGAGGCTCCAGGAAGTTTAGAGATCTGGTGGGGTTGGGCTCTGGGGGATGGGGACATCCTTGTGGAAACAGGGGAGCAGGGAGGAGATATTGGATGTGGAACAGTCAGAGGGTGAACAGGGAGGAGAATAAAATCTGGAGTGTAAAAAAATAAAGAAAGAAAGAAAAACAATTTAAATATATTGTTTCCATGGAAATATCATGTAAACCATATAATAAATATACTAATTTATAATTTATTTAAAGCACATGAGTATGAAAGAATAGTTATTTTTGCCTCTCATGCATCAATAAAGAATCCCAAGAGGGTAGAAGTAGCACAAGTCACATATACAGCCTTTAACATCCGATGTCTTCTTCATCTAGGTTGATTATACTTAACCAACTCTTCAACCTTTCACACTCCATATTTCAGGAAGCTCTGCAATTTCTGAGTGATGTGAGATTTTTCTCTTTTCTCTAAAGTACTAGAGTCTTAAAACAGCTGGGCAACCTGCATCACTGATGGACACATACGAATGTACCCCTGTGTGTATGCTTCCTGTTATAACTGACTCATAGGTAAGCTCTGTTTAATATGGGGAATGCAGTACACACCAATGTAGGTTGTGCTTTTCAGTATTGGTCCTATAATTTGTAAACTCTCTTGACTGACTATCTATCTATCTATCTATCTATCTACTTACCTACCTATTTATTTATTTATTTATTTATTTATTTATTTTGATAACTCACCATCATTAAATTTCCTGTTCACTTCTGTTATGCTACTTTTCCATCACACAGTTATCTCTCAGGTTACTATTCTTGGACTTTCCATTATATTAGATATGTTCTTCTTAGCTTGTCTTGTTAAGTATAATGAGGGTGCAAAATGCCTATTGCTATTGTTAACTCAGACCGTTTTCTCTTCTAATATTCACATTCTAAGTACTTAGGCATTCTAAAAATATTACACAATACATTAAAAATAAGCCATGAGGGTTGGCTGACATCTGTAATCTCTGTAGTTGAAAGAATGATTTGACAATAGGATAACTGCATGTTTGAGACCATCCTGGGCTGAAAAATATGTCTCACAGGACCTCAGTCTATAGAGTGAATCTTAAATGAGAAATTTCCCCTCAAGGAAACACAACCAACCAACCAATCAACCAACCAAAACCAAATATTAATCATGTTTCTCTTAATTTTTATGTTCAATGTCCTATTCAATATACAATGATGTGTTTATTGTAAAATTATACATGTTAGAATTGGCTTTATTGTCTTATACTTCCGTTTTTAAAATATTAAATTATTTCTTCATTAAATAAATGCACAGGTTTTGTTACATCAATTTTTTTAATGAGAACATTTTTGCTTACCTGGAAATTTTGTTCAAGGTCTTAAGATACTATTAATTAAGTAATCAGAAACAAAGTGTCTGAAAATGCAGCTGTGAGAACAGGTTAGAATTAGAAGTAGTTGGATCAGAGAAGTGACCTCATCTGGTAAGTTGGAGAAGGTTTGTTCAAGAGGAAAGAATTTGAGGCAAGTTCTGAGCCTAAGTGGGGCTTTATTCGTTTGAAGAACTGCCAAAGACAGATCCATGGGGAAAACTGCAGAGGTTCAGGGGTGTGGACCAAGGAAAAAGAGCAAGGAAAGCAGATAAAAGACCACAAATGCTTGTTGGGAAAGGGGTATAAAGGGAGGAGATGAGAGTTGAGATCAAGGAGAACACTTTAAGTGATAGAACTTTTAAAGTTACTATGAGAAACTGGGAGTTATCTCTGGGTTTAGAGTGGGTAATGCAGCCAATGTGTTCATTTTAATTTTTGTCCTATTGCATGGCTGGCTTGCTTGTTTTCATTTGATGAGTAAGTATGCTTATTTGCATACTCATCACAGATGCATGTACATCTGTGCACCTCATATGTGCTTACTGCCTAGTGAGACCTGGAAAGGGCATCAGCTTCTCTGAAACTGGGGTTAAATACGGTTGTGACCCATTATGTGGGTGCTTAGTGTTGAAGCTACATCCTCTGGAAGACCAGGCAGTATTCTGCCATCTTTCCACCCCAATATATTCCTTTTAAAATTCTCATATCTAGTACTACCTTTATTACTTCTTAAATACACTTCAAGTTTGTTTCTGATTTTCTCTGTCATTATCTATTCATTCTGGCTTGAATGACTGTGACACTGACTAATGGTCCTTCCTCAATTCTGTTTCTGATAGTTCATCCTATTGTTTCTGAGGAGAATGACAAAGTACTGTCCTGTAAACTTCTGAGCAATATTGTCTGTGATGTTTTAAAGTCTTTATGCTCCTAGAGATGTTTTGAGAAGAATATATTTTATATACTTCATGAAATAAGAATTTCTTCTGTTTTAATTTTTTATGCTCCATATTCCATTCCTGCCCCCATCTACCCTTTGACTGCTCCACATCCCACCCTAACCTGTCTCCACGTGGATGTTCCCACCCCCCACCCCACCTGACCTCTAAACTCTATGGGGCTTCTATTCTCTTGAGGGTTAGGTGCATCTTCTCTGAATGAACAAAGAACTGGAAGTCCTGTAATGTATGTATGTATTTTTTTTTGGGGGGGGGGGGGGTTCCATATCAGCTGGTGTGTGCTGTCTGTTTGGTGGTCCAGTGTTTGAAAGATCTCAGGGGTCCAGATTAATTGAGACTGCTGGTCCTCCTACATGATCTCTCTTCTCCTCAGCTTCTTTCAGCCTTCCCTAATTCAACAACGGGGTCAGCTGCTTCTATTCATTGGTTGGGTGCAAATATCTGCATCTGACTCTTTCAGCTGCTTGTTGGAGCTTTTGGAGGGCAGTCATGATAGGTCTCTTTTTGAGTGCTCCATAGCCTCAGTAATAGTGTCAGATCTTCATAATCTTTCTCCTACTTTCTTATTTTCCTGAAAATTATGCAGAAAAGGTGTTAATCACTTTTTTTTTTAGCCAAGTCTTTGCCAAGGCTAGTTGACCATCCTCTGCTCCTTTTTCTTCTACAAATTCCCAAGCATCCATCAACCGTAATCATCACTGAAAAATGAAACCATTACTAAAAGTGTGAAGTCCGATCTCCAAATATCACTCAGGATTCTGTTTTAAGATTTGTTTATTTTCTTCTTTCATGTCTCACCTTTCAGTACATACTATCCCAGAATCTGCGGGATTGCAGCTCCTTTATACTTCCCTTACTTCCCCCATTTGTTTTACAATGTTGCTTTTTGCTCAAAATGTTCCTTTCTGTTCAAAGAAATTTCTATTCTGTTTTTATATTTTATTTATTTTTAGAATTGTACACAATCTCGTGTGTGTGTGTGTGTGTGTGTGTGTGTGTGTGTGTGTGTGTGTGAATAATGGCTTCAGTGAGGAATCTTTTCTCTCTTTCGACCAGGCGGTCTCTCTGGTATTAAACTGCCAGGAATTAAACTCTTGTCATCAGACTCGATATCTGGCTTAGCATCAATGTGCCCTTTCTGGCTGAACCAACTTTCTACCCCAAACTGCTCTTCTCAATCTTGCCCTTTGATTAGTTCCTACTTGAGACAAGTGAGTTTATTTCAAACTTCACCAAGACTTCCTTACCTTGCTTTCCTGTCTGATTCAAATAGAAATTTTTATCTCGAATATACCTTTGCTTAAAACACACTGTACTTTATTTTGCACAATTTAAATTGTAAAACTATAACTTAACCTCAAATTTATGAAAGCTATGTTTCTTTACTTTGCATCTTTCTTTACCAGCATGGTGCTTGAGAGTGGGTGAGTTGTAAAACAGATGCTTGCTAAATAATTAAGCAAGTGCAAGGAAGCAAACAGACCAATGGCAGGCAATGGTAGGACAAGCCTTCATTTTTACCGAGGTTGAAATTCAGTGGGGGCAGGCGGCAGACAAATGACTAAAGCAAGAAGAAAAGTAAGAGAACCCCTCAGAGGACTTACGCAAGATAGAGTATGAGTAGATTGATTGATGAAAATGTTCTTATATAGGTACTATTGTAGATGGACTTTTAACACCCTGCCATATTTTTTTACAAAATAGATGGATAATCCATGTTTTCTTTAGAGTCTTAGCCCATACCCAATCAGAAGACCAAAACTTTGTCATGTTTCAAGGTTCTCAGAGCTTTTAACCACGTGATGTGTTTTACTGTGTATTGGGAAGCTTGGAAGGATTTTGAGGAGACTCTCTTGGATAGGAATGTTTTAAATGGTCCCTGAGAGTATGAAAGGAGCATAAGATTTGGATGAGTGTGATGTTGTAGGCATTAATTAGAATACCTCTAATAATAATCTGGTCAACAGAGGCTTTCTTCAAGAAGTCAGATACTAAGTGTTCTGGTTTGTGGGTTATATGATATTTGGGACAACAACTCAACAATGTTATTGCAAATGAGAGCAGCCACAGACAGTTTCCAAATGAGAAAGCCTGGATGAATATTTTTATGGGGAGATTAAATTGTTTATTAACTCCAGACAAGGAAGCACATATCAAAGGATGGATCCCATCTAAGACTTGCTTGATGATTCAAGGACTTTATTTCAGTTGTTTACAGCATCACACATAGTGTCAAAATTGATTACACTATCAGACGTCACCTGAGCAGCTTAAGGACACCTATACTAATAACAGCCTCACTCAAGCATGAGCAGCTCAAAACACCTACAGTGCTAAAGAGTCCCTTTGGGCAATGTATAGGCAAGTACACTATCCAAGCCTAGTCCTACCCTATTTAACCTTTACCTCCTACGTATTATGAAAAGGGAACATAAACTCCATGAGCCTCGTGATCTTCACCCTCTATAAGAGGATGCTTGCAGCTCTAGTCTCCTGAGGACATTCTTTGGGTGATCATGGCTGCTTTGCTGCACCAAGGCAATGTTCATATCCAAAGCTGAGGAGATAGGTATAAGACAATAACAAGGCTTATTTACAAAATACTGTATGCTTGTAACAAAATTAGAATAATTAGAAAAAATGATACCTAGCAACCCAACGACTAACAATCCATGGGTGCAATGAACAAAAATAATCCTAGCAGCAAAGAGGCTGTTTTGATGGTTAAGATGATTAACTGTTTAATATAAAAGCCAGGCAGCAGGGGAAGACTGTACAATGTTATGAGCAGTCCATTAAACTATGAATAACACTGAGAATTTTAAAAGCTTTTACTATTTGGCAATGGGTTCTAATAAATTTGTTCCAACTTTTCAATTTTTACATTATAAATAATGAAGAACAATGTGCGTTTTCATAATATTGTACCATGCTCAATATAAGTTTATGAGCGTTCTACCCAGAATGCATTTGCCTTCTTCGGCCCGTCTAGCTGGGTTAGAAAGTGAACTATATTATAAAGAGTTATTTTAAGAAAAATAATCTAATTTGTGCTATTAGACACAATACTTGTTGCCTGATGAACACGGCATATGTTTTATTTACACTTTCAAGATATTTGAACTTAGATTTTATGCAATATGAGTGAAATAAGAAGAATTCAAACTATTTATCTCTATTTTATTCTTGGACAGGCATGTTTGTATTAGAAATACAGTTTCAGATGGATCGGAAGAAGGAAGCACGAGTGAGCAATGGATCAGGGCAGGCTTCCTAACCAAGTCTCCTTCCCGAGGAAAAAAAAAAACCCAGAGATGTAGACATGAATTATTCAAAGCCACCCTGAAAGTAGTCAGCGACATTGAAATAGGGTTCAATACACCTGGAACTTGGCTAGGAAAGTCATTTTAACTTCTTCCTCTCTTGAATTTTTGAAAAACTCCCTTGCTACAAGAGACATAAAATCACCTTCTTTAGCATTTGATCTTATTGGAACGGAACTGCAAACATTGCTTCTGTTGTTTTGTGCTGTATGGGAAGCATGCCAGACTTAAAAGCTATGCTGTTAGCTTTAACATTATATACCTGCAACGCCGCTACAAATGGCTCTTCATAAGTCTCCTTCTGCTCATCTTCTGTGGCACCATTCTGTACCATTATCATCATCAGCTGTCCACAAAGATCTGTTTTGGCTTCAGTAACAATGCACGGGTTCTACAACCATAAGCAATAGTTGTAGGATGCTTGCTTTTATTATGGCCCAAACTGGATGACCTCTTCAAGAGTACCTGACACATTTAGACAGTCAGCTGAAAAACAAAACAAAACAATCATTCAGTTGGCATTTGAAAATCTGATTTCCAGGCAGATATAATGACATTGAAAACATTTGGCCAGGCAGTGGTGGCGCACGCCTTTAATCCTAGCACTTGGGAAGCAGAGGCAGGTGGATTTCTGAGTTCAAGGCCAGCCTGGTCTACAGAGTGAGTTCCAGGACAGCCAGGGCTACACAGAGAAACCCTGTCTCAAAAAAAAAAAAAAAAAAAAAAAAAAACAAAGAAAACATTTATTAGATGACAATGATTTCTCTTTTCTTTCTTTGGCTTATGGCATGGAATAAAGGCAATCAGGGATGAGAGATGGCTTAGTGGTTAAGAGGTTAAGAGCATCAGTAGTTTTTGCAGAGGACCAAGGTTTTGCTTCCAGCATGTACACAGTTGCTCATAAATCTAGTTTCATGGATCTAATGCTCTCTTCTGGCTTCCAAGGACACACATGATATACGTGCATACATGCAAGAAAAACAAACACATTAAATAAAGAAATAAATGGATAAAATAATTTTTAAAAATTTAACATGACCATAGGTCATAACTTCCTCTTTTTTACCTTTGAATAGATCCACATATATTTGGAATACAGCATTAATCACACCAAAAAACTATTCACAATTGAAAAGTACAATGAAAATCAGGTCTATGTGTGTTGGTGTGGTGGTTAGTTAAATACTTAATTCGGTGCAATGTTAAGTCACTTGGGAAGGAAGTCCAGATGAGGAATTATTTAGATCAGAGTGGCCCACAGGAGATTGTCTTGATTTTCTTAATTATGGTGGAAGAGCCAGTCAAAGAGTAGGCAGAACCATTCTCCAATTTGTTTCCTGGACTGTTTCAGAGGAGTGAAAGTTAGAAAGCTCACATGAATTTACCCTCTCAGATATGATGGAAGCAGCTGCTTTAAGGGCCTGAGATGGTGAATCATACCCAGGAATTGTAAGCAGTAGAAATCTTCATTCCACATTACTTCTTTTCACAGTGTTTTAGCAAAACAAAGGAAAAGAAACTAGGATTGTCTGGAAAGAGGAGGATATCACCAGTATAGTCCATTTTGTCATGAAGACAATTATAATTTGTTTTCCATTTTGCACTAAAAATTATTGACATTTTTGGGGTACCTGAAATAGATACTTAAGATCTAAATTGAAAATGTCCAATGATAGGCTGTCGTGATTAATATTTTCTAAATTTCTAATTTAATTACAGCCCAACTTCTAAAGCTGTAGATTGTAACTCCACATTGGACTATTTAACTAATTGTAGAATTTCAGGAAATTTTGGTAATGAAGAAAAGTTTCTGAATGTAAAGTAAACAAACATTAAATAAAAAAAAAAATCAATGACTCCAAGGATGCTTCCTGCTGCATGTGTCAGCTATGTGCCATATGTTACAGTTTGAGTTAGACTTGAGCCCTTGGTAGGCACTTATTGCTATCATGCCTGGTCCCTGACACATAACATCAATGAATGCGGCTCATACACTGTAGTCCAGATTACTACTACTGTGTGTACTACTGTGTGTCTCCAACAACATTGCTTTCACTGCATATTCTCAGACTTAATAGTAATATGATGGTTTACATGTGGGAAACAAAGACTTCTTCTAAGGATCATTGGGTCACAGTAAGATACCTTTATACATGAATTTCAAAGATACAGTTTTGTCACATATTATGAACTGAAAGGTCTTAATACACTTATTTATTATATTTTTATGTTCTGATATTTATTTTCTACATTTGAAAGTAAAAAGTGACATGATTCAAATAATCATTTTGATGTTGATGTTGTGGGAATGGTAGGAAGTTACAATTTTAAACTGTAGCTGATCAATTGTAGAATAATAATTGTCGATAAAGACATGTAACATATAAGCTCCTATTCATATACTTCATCACTCTTATGACACTCCTGTGATAAGCAAGAAAACGGAAAGTATGGATAAATACCAGAAGAACAATCTGTTTGCAGACAATCACAACTACCTTCAAGGTTACAGAGAGAAGGGAATGGAAGGCGCCACAGAGGTTTCATAAGGTAGGGCATCAACAGTGCTTACCTCCGTGCAAAAAGAGAAAAAGGCAGAAGCAGAGGAAGGTAGGGAACAATTGGGAGCCCCCAATGTCTGGAGATAAAACACTTAATTGAGAGCATCATGGGAAACCAAAATTGTGATGAGCGAGGTCCTCTATACAGGGTAGACATAGATGAGTAAGCCCTATCCTTTTATGGATATATCCACTTTGTCAGAATTCACTGAATTTTAAAGTTGTCAGGAATCAGGCTACAAGACCACAAGCAGCTCCATAAAGCAAGCACATAGGTGGAGATACGGGTTTGAGTCTCACAGAAAAGAATATAAAACCTATTCCCAGGGACCAGAACTCACTCACTGACTTTGTGGGACAGGAGGTGTTGGATATGGTTAGCTTGGCGTTCAGTGGTAGTGAGGATTGTTGGAGATGGGAGGGTTAAGAAATAGGAATATACAGGACCATGTTCAATGGACATATATTTGTATGAGAGTATCTTCATAAAACACTGTGTGTCCTCATTGCACAATTCAGGGTGACCATAAACAATATGGGTCTTGGTTATTGATAGGAAATTTCAAATAATAGGCTGAATTGGTTGATACACAGGAGGACATTCTTTGAGATGATTGTACCTACCTTGCTTTGTCAATTCTTGATAGAGGTGAGGTTGTAGGTAGGGTAGGAGATCTGGGAATTCTGCCTTCTATTTTATTAATATTTTCCACAGTCTTCTGGCTTAGGTCGGTCATTCAGGTACCATTTATGTTTTAGAATGAATTGCTGCTGGCCCTTTCTTACTGACACAATAATAGCTTTAAACCTAATAGCTTTTTACATATCCAAGATTATATATCTGTGCAAATGCAATTGTTGCCTCGTAGCCTATGTTCTCTTTCTCCCAAGGCTCATTACCACCCAAGGAACTGTCTGTTGTAAGGTAAGTGCTTTTACTTGTCTAGTGCAGATGACACAGCTTCGTAGCCAAGCCCCAAGTGATTGCATTGTGTTTGTCTCACGGGTCTTGCTATAAATACCACATATATCTTCTCCCCACTGAGTTAGTCTCACTAACTCCAGAGTCTGGCAGATTCTGTGATTAAGCTAAGAATTGTTTGAACTGCAGCCAGGATGTGCTGGAAAGCCCTTTCTTATTCCAAACCCTTCTTATGCTTAATAGCCTTTTGTGTCTCCTGGTATGTGGGCCAAAGTAGTATTTCTAAGGGAGGGTAATGTTGCCTTTATAAACTTTAAATGTTCTCCTGGTATTGTGCTTCTGCCTATAAAGTAGGGAGTAAAATGTGCAATTTCAATTAATGTCCCAATTATAAATTCTAGTTGGCATTTACTCATTTGCTTATGTAGTTATTTATGCAAGTTATGCTTAAAAAGAATTGGACATAGAAAGACTTTGCAGACTTGAAACAGATGGCATGAAATGCATCAGATTTGTGGTTGTCTGTGGCCACTGTGTGCCCTTAAATATACAATTCCTTTTGCATTTTATATGTGAAGAGTGACGGCCAGAAACACAGGACACTTTAACTGCTCTTAACGGTAGAAGGATGAAGCTCACTGTGAAAATTAATGAGATGGAAAGAATACATTAAACAGAAATAACAAAGTACTGTAAAGAGACAGAAGTGAATGAGAATACATTGTGAGAGGTTTTGGATGTATATTGCAGATCTGTATAAAGCTATTAGATTTAAAGAATATGCCCATAATAAACTGTAGCACAATCTACTGAGTATGCGTATCCGTGGAAACAGAAAGGGAATTCATTTTATAATATGGAATCTGCTTCTAGTAATAAAAAACCTACCTTCTCATAGTTAATACTTAAGAAAATTAGATAAAGCTCAATACACAACTTTTGATGCACCAGGTAGCAATGGAAGGCAGGTTACAGTGGGATTCCTACAAATCCTTGGGTAGGTTGAATCCTATATCTCAATTTCCTTTCAGGTGATTCTATCTTTTACCCAAACTGGAAACAGTAAAAATAACAAGAAGATCATTGACTATGTTGGTTATTGTGCTAAAATCTTAAAGATTGTGGATGAAAACCCAGACTCATAGAGACATTTTAGCCAGCCATAGTGGGAGATGGAAAACTCTTGACCGCATGTACTTTTCTGAGGCTTTGCCAACTTTATCTTGATTTTGCCTCTTTGCTTATTTAGAGAGGCAGTTTCATTTTAAGTACAAACAGTGCTGAAGGTAGAGGGGAGGGTTCAAACTATCCAAACCAACTGCATTGGTGGGAAACAGAGCTAGGAGTGAAAGGTCATTCAAGTGAGCTTCCTGGTGGGGTTGTTAGGTCTGAGCTGCATGCCTGTATAGAGTACCAGTAAACTTAGTCCATAAATTGAACAGAACATTGGCTAATAAAATCATACCCCATATTCCTATAATATCTAAGTAGTACTTTATTATTTTATTTATTTATTTATTTACTCACTCATTTGTATTCATCTATAACAAGAAGTAGCTGAGATAATCTATTTCAAAAAAGCTTAGAATCATGGTTTCAAATACTTCACTTCATTGCCAGATAGGTGGGTTGCTTTGGAGCTTGTAGTGAAGGAACACCTCATGACAGGGAACCTGTGGTAGAGCAAAGCCCTTTGTATAATGGCTGCTGACAGGGGAAAAGGAGGGGCTGTCCTGATAGCTCCCTCAAGAACGTGGGCCTCATGATCTGGCCATGTAAAGTATTTCCCAACTCCTAGCAGTGCCAAGCTGGAAATTAAACTTTTAAGACATGACGTTTATGAGGCACTCCAGGTCAGAATTATCCCACTAGACTTAATGGGGCAGTACAGGAATGTTCAGTGCATGGTATGGAGATAAATACTGGTTTGGCCTACTCATTCATAAGCTGGAGAGGCCTATCATATGGTTCAACTGTCATATATGATTTACTGAACAATCTTACTTTCAGCTTAATGTTGTATAAAATACTCAAGGATAATACTGAATTATCATAATGTGTTACTAGCATTTACATAGAGCCTCTTTTTAAAATAAATGATTTTCTTTTTATGTGCATTGTTGTCTTGCCTACACATTTGTCAATGTGAGGGTATCTAATTTCCTGGAAATAGAGATACAGAAATGTGGGTGCTGGGAATTGAATCTGGGTCCTTTGGATGAATACTGCTTTTAACCTCTAAGCAATCTTTCTTGCCTTACATAGAGTCTCTTGATTGAGTTCTGTTGGTTGACAAAAAAACAAAACACTCTAAAAATTATCATTTTATGTCTCATGGTCCATAGATATTTAGAATGCTGCAGAGGTAGTATGGAGATCTAGAAATATATAGTCTTCATTTAATGAGATGATAAGAAATCAGATAATCATGACATAGGGTAAAATTTGAGGGAGTCTCTAAGAGGAGTAGAGGAAGTCTTGCTTGCATATGGAAAAGTAGACAAAGTCCTGAGCAAATGTGTATTGTTCACATGGACATTGTTCCTGCTAAGAATTGGCAAAGACTCCCTCTTGTCCAACTGTTGACAGTGTGTGCAAATAAAGTGTTAATGAATGATGGACAAGTGTGTTCAAATATTAGCAAATACAGCCTCTTCCTACTACCTGCTTATACTCTGTCACTGTTCACCTACAAACATCTCTGACAAAGATTAAATCCTTCCACTCTATTTCATTTAATAAATGTGCTGAGGATTCCTGTTCTTTCATAGAAGGTGTGTTCCACCATGCCCAGTCCACCTAATCCCAGCTTTTCTATCTCCATGTGTTACCTTTGTTGCCCTCCTTGCTAACTCAGTCAGGGTGCCATGACAAAGCTATATGGGTGTGGTAATTCACTTTTGAGAGTTAGACAAGAAACATTATTTGCGATGACTAGAACAGGAGTTTAGGGTATTGGTAACAGCAATGCTCTGAGATAATAGATATGATCAAGGGAATATCCAAAGATTCTTAAAAAAGACTGAATTTAAATCATGTATATTTATTACTAAGGTGAATTTCATCCAAAAAGTCTTAAGAGTAGAGTACTTACTTTAAAATTAAAGATAACATCAAGAGAAAGAAAGGAAGAAAGGAATAGGGGAATGAAGTGAGAGACAGAGAAAAGGTGGTAGGAGAAGAAGAAATGATAGAAAGAAAGGAAGTTAAGAGCTGGTATTAAATGATGAAAACAAGAAAACAAAAACTAAAAGTGATCATGCTGATAGTTAAAGGTAGTGTTCTATCAGTGTTAATAGAATTGAAAGTTGTGCAGAAACAGCAGCTAAAACAGGTTTCTGTCTCTGTTTTCTTTGCTGTACCATCTATATTAGCTGTGTTATTTTGATACTAAGGCCAAGTATAGATATTGGAAGTAAATTGCTCCTTAGCTTCAAGATGAAAAATTTCCACACTTCTAAAATATTCTGTGTATCCTGTTTTATTTGATGACTAGCACATTGTTCAGTTGTTCATTAGAATATACATATATTTTCTGTACTAATAACTATTGATTATGTTATTAATAATTAGTAGATTCAGGCTGAGGAGGTAGCTCAGTTGGTAAAGTGTTTGTTATTACAACCATGAAGACATAACTTCAGTTTCCAAGCATCCATGTAAAAACTGGATGTTATGGCATGTATGTACAACCATGTGTAACAGAAACAGGTGGATCATTGAAACTCATTGGTCAATCTACCTAGCCTAATCAATGAGCAGCAAATTCAGAATGATTCTTCCACAAAAGGTAGAGAGTGACTCAAAGTCAAACTATGGCCTCCTCACATAAACATGTCCACCTACACATGTACAAGTACATATAATGCATGCATGCAAATAATTCTTACATATAAAACTTCAAATTATAACATGAGAAAATAGGAACTGTATAAAAATGTGGAAAATAAGTTAAAAACCATTAGGAATATGACTGCCATGAACATCATTCTTTTCCAAACATGGAACGGAAAAGATCCTATGAAAAGGATATCATTTTCAAACATTGCTCCATATTCATTTCATTTATGTGATGCAGAAGCCTAAAGATTGAATTTCTAAGAGTGACGCTTCAGTTCATTTGAAAGTATTTCCATTTATGTAATGGAAAAACCTGGTTGTTTGATGGAGAAAGGGTAGCAATGTTGCCCCAGCAGACCTCACTATTTGCTTGTCCCTTTCTCTGTCCCTGTTCTCAGTCTGAGACCAGGACCCCCACTCTTACCTGGCAGGGCATTCCTACACATCTAGACGAAGATTGCACTGAGAATGTTTCTTACTGTCTATCAAGGCAAATGTGTTTCTCTGAATTACCTAGCTGATTATCTCCCTTTAACTTTTCTGAATAATATCCAATTTTTTAAGGGGAACAAGTCAGTATTTTCACTGTGGGATCAGAAGGATTCCAGGTCTTGAAACAGTTGAGTTTTAAGCAAGAGTTGTACAATTTATAAAAATAAAACTGTGTCTGGCAGACAGCTTGCCGTTGAAGACTGCTTCTCATCAGAGATCTTGGCATGTGTAGTCATGTTTCCACGTTCCCAGGAATCTAATGATAATTCCACATGTTCTTTTTCTCTGGGGGCTCTTACATTTGCATCAGGTTGCAGTTGCTGTATGACTTCAAGTTCGCTTTAAGAAATTACTCCCCACCTTAAAGTTTATTTGTACTGCTTGTTCCACAGTAGTTATAGCAAAGTCAGAAGGCTGTAGGGAAAATAATACCTCTAAATATCTATAAGTGAAACTAGAAATAGAAGAATTGCAGACACAAAGCAAAAGAATGAATGAGGAGCATTAGACCTGAATTAAGTGTGAGTCTAACTTGGAACATAACCTTCAATTTTTGTAAGAACATTCCTATATTGGAAAAATACATGGAGGTAATTGATCAATGCTCTTCTCGTTATAATAAAGACAATTATGTTTGTTATATGCAAAATAAAAATAACCGTATACATTTCTAAACTTCATTTAAATGTGCTTTATATGTATAGGGATAAATGATTTGGCTGAGCAATCTGCCCATGATGATAAGTCACAAAAAAAAATGAAATTCAAGTCAGTGCTCTCTAGTACATCAATCAGTTTGTACTAAATAGTCAGTGATTATATCTAAATGCTTTTTATAAATAATGCAGCTAGGTTAAGTAGTAATCTATTTTTAGTCCATGTTATTCTGATAATTATAATGGCAAAACAATAAAAAAGCAACCAAATATACATTATTTATAATTTAGGAAATCCAAATTTGGGTAAAATTAATGAGAGTAATTAGGAGTTCCTAAAACAGTCTATCACAGTTTTTTAGACAAACTTCTAGATAGTAAAAATGATGATTCCCTTTATTTCTAGAAGTGGCTTATTACATTTTCAGTGTTAACTAGCTCCCACAAGTACAAGTTTTGAACACTTGCTTCCCAGCTGTTGATGCTATTTCTGGATAATGTGGAGCCAAGAGAGGGTGTGACCTCAATCTTGGACTTACGTCACTAGGAACTGGGCTTTGAAGCTTATAACCTTAGCTCTGCCTCTGGTAGTTGTCTCAGCTTCCTGTTCGGTAACTATGTTCTGATGGCCAGTTTTCTGTGAATTTGTCAAAAACTAAAGTCATCAGAGGGGTAAGAACTTCAGGTTCCTCCATAAGATCTGGCTGTGAGGGAATTCCTTAATTATGATTGGTAGAAGAGGGTCCAGCCCATTGTGGGTGGTGCCATTTCTAGACTGGTGGCCCTGGGTTCTATGTGAAAGCAGACTGAGTAGACCATGCGAAGCAAGCCAGTAAGCATCACCCCTCCATGGCCTCTGTATCAACTCCTGCCTCCAGGTTCTTGCCCTGTGTGAGTTCTTGTTCACGCTGCTTTTTGTTGACAAACTGCTAAATGAAACTGTGAATGAAATAAATCCTTTCCTCCCCAACTTTCCTCTCTAAAGATACTGGAATTTGGAAGACTAGAACTGACTAAAACTGAGGCAGACTAAAATCTCATGCAGTAACCAACTTTAGTCAGAACAACAGATAGTTGATACACCAAACATTATGAAGAGTCACAGGAGTAAGCAATCACAAGTAAAACATAGAAACATTTTTCTATACAGGCATATAAAATAATAATAAGAAGAATATAATAACAATCATGTAATGAATAACATGAAATAGACTAACTCCTATTCTTGACATCTGGGAGGAGCATGGAAGAACATCCCAAGAACAACTTCGTGTTTTTTAAAGAAACTAAAATCTCACACTCTTGTCGTATTTTCTTGGAGTTTTCTCACATGTGCTTAGAATTCTTCTCACAGTGCTCCATTCTTGGATCCTGTTACAACACTCCCCAAGTTGCTTTGCTCATCATATTCTATTACAGCAACAGTAACCCTAAGAAAGACTCCAGTGAACAACCCTGCATCATATATTCACACAACCATGAATTCCTCAATGTTTTCTGCCATAATGGACTGTACCAGTCAGAAATGATCAGTCAAAACAAATACCCCATCCTTTAAACTGTCTTATTAGGTATTTTGGTTACAATGGGGCAAAAGTGACTAAAAGTGCTTTGATTATACATAATATAATCAATGCTATCTTTTTTCTGCTAGTCTGTGCAAAATGAAGTAAGCAACAATTATCTGGAAGACTTTGCCTATCAATTTCCAAAATAACTTCTCATAAATCAAAGCTACAACAGACATATGGTGCAAAAAAAATGGTGGCAATAGATTCCTTTTATCTAAGATTGACTTTTCTAAGGAATCTATAATATGCTAGAGTAAATTATGCTATTTATGTACCATTTTATTTTTTTTCACTTCATGGCAAGAAGGATTGTTGCCAATGTACATATATTTTAGACAGCCTTTGACTATCAAATAAATACACAGAATGTTGAAATGTTTTCATTGCTTAAATAATATTGTCTGAACATTTCCAATATGAATAAAGACAAATTACGTTTTAAGCTCTTTGTAAGATATATTATTGGTGAATTTTTTGTAGAGTAATATTCATGAGTGAAATTTTGATTATTCTTGTAGCTTTGCATGCAATTGTGAATCTTGGCAGACTTTCTACCTGTACCCTAAGTGCTGTTTTCGACATGGTAAATGCACTAAAATGAAGCATTTATACAATGTACATTTCAATTTCTTGTATAAAGGCAGACAATGACAGAATGACAAAGTGATGTCAGGAGCACCTAAGGGCTTTCAGTGTAGCCTGGATATCTAGGGATGCACTCCCACCTAGCTAGTATTCTGACAGCTCCTTGTGGGTAGAAGTACCTAATCAAATAAGCAAGTTATTTTTTTTTACATGCTGTAAAATCTCTCTGCTGGTTTAAAGAAAGTCAAAGGGCTACAAGGACTTTAAATGAGCAGTAAAAAGCAAACAGCTGAACGCAATGAAACTCAAATGACTATTTTCTCTGTAGGAAATTTTAAAGACTCTTTGCCTCACATGGTCATAAAGATCTATTTCACACTTAAAGTCTTCCAAAACTCCCTTTTGTGCTACGATGAAACTAAAGCTTTTAGGTCACAGTTAACCTTCCACTGCTGCTACTAGACAAAAAAAAAAAATTAACTGTAAAATGGCATAAAATTCAAAACTAACTAGGAAGCATACTAAATCACTACTAGCACTTGCCTCAACTGTTCTGTCATGAGACACTTCAATTACCACAGAGAATGTAGAAATACTCAGGTGTGCTGAATTTTGTAGACAAGTTTTTATGTTTAGTTACCTACTTAGAAGTTGATGTTCTATTCCACACCAGTCTCCCAAGAGAACAGGATAGAAAAATGCAACTGGACTTTTAACCACTTTCTTTTCAAATTTGTCAACTTATTCTTTTCATGACTCATCACGTGCTCTGGGGAATGGCTAAGGAAATGAGAGCAGCAAACGTTACAGTGGAGACACAGAAATAAAACCACACACTTACAGACACTTGTTCTTTGACAAAGAAGCCAAAAATATGCAATGGAAAAAAAAGTGTCTTCAATAAATGGTGCTGGTCTAACTGGCTGTCTGTATGAAAAATGAAAATAGATCCATATTTGTCACCTTGCACAAGGCTCAAGTCCAAGTGGATCAAGGACCTCAACTTAAAACCAGAAACACTGAATCTAATAGAAGAGAAAATGGAAAAGAGCCTAAAACTCATTGACTCAGGGGGAAATTTCATAAACAGAACTCCAATGGCTCATGTTCTAAAATCAAGAATTAATAAATGGAGCTTTTTATCCAAGTCTATAAAGAATTGAATTGGAATTTTGATAGGGATTGCATTGAATCTGTAGATTGCTTTCAGCAAGATGGACATTTTTACTATATTAATCCTGTCAATCCATGAGTATGGGAGATCTTTCCATCTTCTGAGATCTTCTTCGATTTCCTTCTTCAGAGACTTGAAGTTCTTGTCATACAGATCTTTTACTTGCTTAAAGTCACATCAAGGTATTTTATATTATTTGTAACTATTGTGAAGGGCGCTTCACTAATTTCTTCCTCAGCCTGTTTATCCTTTGTGTAGAGGAAGTCCAATGATTTGCTTGAGTTAATTTTATATCCAGCTACATTGCTCAAGTTGTTTATCAGGCTTAGAAGGTCTCTGGTGGAATTTTTGGGGTCACTTAAGTATACTATAATAGTATTGGTACAGTGACAGGCAGGTAGATCAGTAGAATAGAATTGAAGACCCAGAAATGAACCCACACACATATGTCACTTGATCTTTGACAAAGGAGCTAAAACCATCCAGTGGAAAAAAGACAGCATTTTCAACAAATGGTCCTGGTTCAACTGGCAGTTAGCATGTAGAAGAATGCAAATTGAACCACTCCTATCTCCTTGTACAAAGCTCAAGTCCAAGTGGATCAAGGACCTCCACATAAAACCAGATACACTGAAACTAATAGAAAAGAAAAGGGGGAAGAGCCTGGAGCACATGGGCACAAGGGAAAAATTTCCTGAACAGAACAATAATAGCTCATGCTCTAAGATCAAGAATTGACAAATGGAACCTCATAAGATTGCAAAGCATCCTTAAGGCAAATGACACTATTAATAGGACAAAACAGCAACCAACAGACTGGGAAAAGATCTTTACCTATCGTATATCTGATAGAGAGCTAATATCCAATATATACAAAGAACTCAAGAAGTTAGACTCCAGAGAAACAAATAACCCTATTAAAAATGGGGTACAGAATTAAAAAAAGAATTCTCAACTGTTGAACACCGAATGGCTGAGAAGCACCTAAAGAAATGTTCAACATATTTAGTCATCAGGGAAATGCAAATCAAAACAACTCTGAGATTCGACTTCATACCAGTCAGATTGGCTAGGAGATAAGACTCAGGTGACAGCAGATGCTGGAGAGGTTGTGGAGAAAGAGGAACACTACTTCATTGCTGGTGGGATTGCAAACTGGTATAACCACTCTGGAAATCAGTGTGGCGGTTCCTCTGGAAATTGGACATAGTTCTACCAGAGGACCCAGCTATACCACTCCTGGGCATATACCCAAAAGATGCTCCAACATGTAATAAGGACACATGCTCCACCATGTTCATAGCAGCATTGTTTATAATAGCCAGAAACTGGAAACAACCCAGATGTCCCTCAACAGAGGAATGGATACAGAAACTGTGGTA
>JADRCD010194333.1:15918-29212 GCA_019843815.1 Montemys delectorum | reverse complement strand
TTTTTTTTTTTTTTTTTTTTTTTTTTTTTTTTTGGTTTTTCGAGACTGGGTTTCTCTGGGTAGCTCTAGCTGTCCTGGAACTCACTCTGTAGACCAGGCTGGCCTCGAACTCAGAAACCCGCCTGCTTCTGCCTCCCAAGTGCTGGGATTCAAGGCATGCGTCACCACCGCCAAGAGATTTAGCCAATTTTTGAATGCCCCACCTAGCTCCATGGAAACCAGAGCCTTGAGCATGTTGGGTAAGCACTCTGCCACCAAGAGGCTACGAGCCTTCTACCCATATCTGACAAATTAAAGTGGCTGTTTGCTTTTTTAAAAATTCGCATTTATTTGATTATCAGTGTAGATTAGCAAATTTTGGGCGTGGAGGGTTATTTGTTTTTGAGACAGAGCCTCCCGTTTCCTAGGCTGGCCTCCAACTCCTAGAGTAGCTGAGGATAGCCATGAATTCCTGTCTCTACCTGCTCGGGTGACGGGCATACACAACCAAGCCCAGATTACATGGTACTGGGGTGCGGGGGCCTTGTGCATAGTAGGTGTGATGGTTTGAATAGCTCAGGGAGTGGCACTATTAGGTGTGCCTATCACTGTGGGCGTGGGCTTTGAGACCCTCGTGCTAGCTGCCTGGAAACCCAGTCTTCTACAGGCTTTCAGACAAAGCTGTAGTGTTAGCATCCAAAGCCTGAAGTGACTCATGGGCGAGCAACAGCCACCATATTCCCAGAATCCACTGGAATCGCCTCCAACCTTTACCTGGCTACACGTCAGCAGTCATATAAATACAAGGAACATTCTTTCTCGCGCTCTCTCTCTCCTCTCTCTTTCCGCGCTACTGCTCCCTCTCTCACTCTCAATTAAACCTCTTACATGGAACTGCTTGGGCCTAGTGTGTGGTGCTTTCTGACGAGGTCGCCGGTTCCCATCATGTTGAGCTCTCAGCTCCTCCTGCACCATGCTTGCCTGGATTCTGCCATGTTCCCACCTTAATGATAATGGACTGAGCCTCTGAATCCATAAGCCAGCCCCAGTTAACTGTTGTCCTTTACAAGAGTTGAGTTGCTCATGGTGTCTGTTCATAGCAGTAAAACCCTAAGACAGTAGACAAGGACGATACCAGCTGAGCTGTGCCCTAGCCTTTACTTTGGTATTAAAAAATGTTTAATGATTTATTTATTCTTATTGTATGTATATTGATGTTTTGCCTGAATGTATGGCAGTATGAGGATGTTAGATCCCCTGGATCTGGAGTTACATACAGTCCTGAATTGCCATGTGGGTGCTGGGAATTGAACCTGGGTCCTTTGAAAGAACAGCCAGTGCTCTTAACTACCAATCCATCTTTCCAGCCCCATATTTTGATATCTTAAAATAAATTTTTTTTACAACTCTAAATAATATGTTAGACTGAATAGACCATTCAAGAGTAACGTGCTTCCTCTTTCCTGCCTTGCCCATTCCTTCCCATAGAAACCATAATATAGGCTGGTGCCCACGCTCTCTTCTCACCCCTGAACAACCTACATGACCCTCTGACTCCCCCATGTGGCCTGCAAGGTGTGATGGGCCTTTTCTTCATTACATATCTGTACATTTCCACACCCTAGTCAAACATATCTTAGGTTTGTTTAAAACTGCCTCTACCAGTTCTATGCTGTTTGAATTTTTAAACCTTTGTAAGGCACATGGGAAAATCCTACTCACTCGGATGGCAGACTCTGTGGCATGTGTTAGCGTGTTAGCTCGAGTGCGTGTGTGTGTGTGTGTGTGTGTGTGTGTGTGTGTGTATAGGTGCCTACCAAGTCCAAACCAGGGTGGGAAACCTGGAGCTGGAGTTACAGATGGTTGTGAGGAACTCTTTATGGTTGCTGAGATTTGAACTCAAGGCACTCTGGAAGAGCAGCAAGAACTCTTAAACTACTGAGCTATCTCTCCAGTTCCCTGGACTTTTATTTCTACAGCTTTATTGTTCAAATTCTCTTTAGAATCACTTTGCCAGGTTCTATGATAAGGCCTTTGGGGATTCTGAATATGATTTTCCATTTGTTCGAAGGAGATATGTTATGATTCTGTTTTGTTTTGTTTTGTTTTTTTCTCCTCTAGACAAGGTCTTGCCTGGCTGGTCTGGAACTCACTCTGTATGCCAGGATATTTTTGAACTCACAGAGATCTGCCTGCCTCTGTTTCTTGAGTGCTATTATTAAAGGTGTGCACCACCATGCCCAAATTTTGTTTTTTCTTTTTTTATTCAAGACAGGGTTTCTCTGTGTAGCTCTAGCTGTCCTGGAACTCACTCTGTAGACCAGGTGTAGGGGCTGCTGGAAGACCCCACACATACTTGATGCAATCAGCAAGAGGGTTTTTTTATTCAGCGCTGGGCGAGACTCATATCCCACGCAGGGGTAGAGGAGTCTGGCGTCAAGCAAGAATTTGAACAGATTTTTATACCCACACAGTTGCTGGGGGAAAAGGGGAAACTAAGGCAGAGGAAAGTACGGGGTGGTCTCTGATAAGCATGCTAGCCACCTGGCAATTGTTTGCTACTTCATTTTTCTTTTTTACCTGCCAGGTCGCTCTAATCTCTAAACTCTGAGGGCTGGTCTCCCATTGTTCTAAGTCCTGGGAGCTAGTCTCCCATTAAGTTCAACTGACGCCAAACTCTCACAGCACAGTTTGAAAATTTTAACCTCTCACAGGCTGGGCCTCAAGCTCAGAAATCCACCTGCCTCTGCCTCCCAAGTGCTGGGATTAAAGGTGTGCACCACCACTGCCCAGCTTCTTTTTTTTTTTTTTTGACACAGGGTCTCAAGTAGCCCAGATCGAGCTCAGACTCATTCCATGACCAAGGGTGACCTTGAATTTCTAATCCTGTCTCTACCCACGAAGTGCTGAGATTACAGATCTGTGCCATGCCTGGCTTTATGTAGTGCTGGGGATCGAACCCAAGGTTTTGTGTCTCTTTCAAATCTAGGTCCTCTGCAAGAGTAGCAGGTGCTCCTGACAAGAGCATCTCTCTAGCCCCAACAGGGTTAACCATTTTTTTAAAAAAAAGATTTATTTATTTATTTATTTATTTATTTACTTCATATATGGGAGTACACTGTTGCTGTCACACCAGCAACACACCAGAAGAGGGCATCAGATCCCATTACAGATGGTTGTGAGCCACCATGTGGTTGCTGGGATTTGAACTCAGGACCTTCGGAAGAGCAGTCAGTGCTCTTAACTGCTGAGCAATCTCTCTAGCCCAGTTTGTTTATTTTTAAAAAATATTTTTATTCATTTATTTTTATAGATATTGTGTATGGGTATTGGGCCTACATGCATATCTGTGCATCACATATATGCCTGAGGAGGTCGGAAGAGGGGACAAGATCCCCTGGTACCAGAGTTTCAGAAGTCGGGTGCTGCCATGTGGGTGTTGGCAATCAAACCTGGGTCCCCTAGAAGAGCCACCAGTGTTTTTCACAGCGGAGGCATCTCACCATCTAGTTTATTTCTACTTCCTTTATGCTTTTAAGATACTGTGAATGGAATTATTCTATGAATTATTCTATGTCATATTTATTAAGTACCTTTTATTGTGTGATTGGAATGCCTTTGATTTTTGTATATTTATTTTGTAATTGGCCAAGTTCCTGGAACCAGTTAATATATTTAATCGATTTCTGGGAGGGATTTCTTAGATATTTAATCATGCGAACTTTAAATAATGATTACTTTGCCTCCTCGTCCCTCATCTTTATCTCACTTTTCATGTATTTCTCTAATTAAACAACTAGGACTTTCGGGACAATGTTAATCAAGAGCTGCGGCGGGAGGCGACAGGGAGTCAGTCTAGACAGTGAAATGAGATTCTGGTTTCTCAAGAAGCTACTGTGGACACTCTTTTTATTCAAGACAGGGTTTCCCTGTGTAGCCCTGGCTGTCCTGGAACTCACTCTGTAGCCCATGCTGGCCTCAAACTCAGAAATCCGCCTGCCTCTGCCTCCCAAGTGCTGGGATTAAAGGCGTGTGCCACCACTGCCTGGCTACTGTAGGCACTCTTGACTGTTCTTTACCTAGAAGAGCTATTTATGCAATCTCATTGAGATGCGGATGTTTACAGCTGCCCTGGGACATCAGAAACCATCAGTGGGTGCCTGCAAGCCTAGCACCTGGGATGTGGGAAGCCCAGAGGTTGAATGAAGGTCATCCTCTACAAGGTGAGTTCTAAACCAGTTTGAACTAGAGACCTTGACTCAAAAGAGAAACAGGGTCAGTGAAGACAGGTGATACCTTGGTGCAACAGATGCCAACTGTCAAGCCTGAAGATCTTAATTTGGTCCCTAGGATCTCCATGGTAGAGAACTGACCCCCACACTTGTCTTCTGATGTCCACATATGCATGTACATACACACTAAATACATACATACATACATACATACATACATGTAATAATTAAAGTAGGTTTGGCAAGATGGTTCAGTGGGTAATGTGCTTGATACTAAGCCTTATGACCTAAGCTTGATCCCTGTGACTCATGAGGTGGAAAAGAAAACTCACTTCTGCAAGTCATGCTTTGATCCCCACTTGCATGCGAGAGCAAGCATGTACACACATACCAATAAATACATGTCAAAACGTTTGCATGTATAATGTGAAAGTATCATTTTTATTTTGGTAAGATGTTAGAAACTCAGAGATATTATATTTAGCAAATATATTTTCATTATCTTTATATAATGCTTTTCTTTTTCAAATTATAATTATATCAATAGATTTTTCTACTATTGATCTATGTTTTTATTCTTGTAGTGAGTGCCACTCGGCCTTGGTGTATTTTTCTCTTAAGCCATTAGTGTAGTCTACTTTCTAGAATAAATTATATTAATCGATTTATTAACATTGAACCATCCTATAAGCAACACCTCTTGATCTAAGATATTTTTCATCGAATACACTGAGGCTTTCCTGGTGATATTTTGTAAAGGGCATGAGTGTGCTCTTTGAAATCGTCAGTATAAGAAACATCACATTCCTCTGTGGTTTTATTAGGAGTTTTGAACCAATATAAGACAGAGAGTTTGGTCTGTTTTTGTCTCTATGCTGCTCCCCTCCCCCCCTTTTTACTGCACTGTTCTTTTCAAGTTTGAGGGACAGAGATAGGAAAGCCTTCTTCTTTTTCTGTGCTCTGGCGCCGTTGTCCCCGATAACTGATGTAACTGTCCAGTACGTAGGATGTACTATTCCCATCGACCATCACGACATTAACATTGATGAGAGACACTTATCAGTATGGGGCTGGGAAGTGAGCTTCCTTACCCAGGGGCAAGGCAGCTGGGTGCTCGCCTTAGTCTGTCTCTGCTGTTAGATCACTATGCCTGCCAGGAGTGGCGCTGCACACCAGCAATCCCAGCACAAGGGAAGCTGAGGAAGGAGAGCCTGGAGTTCAAGGTCAGCCTGGCTTCCATAAGATCCCTGTTTCAAAACTCAAACCCAAAAACTGGGTAACTTATGAGCAAAAGAAACCTATCTTCAGGAGGTTGGAGACCAGCAGCAGCCTTGGGTGTACAGGGACAGCCTGTTCCACAGGGATAGCTTGCTCCACTGTTCTTGTTCCACTGTGCTTGTTCTAAACTGCATTCACACAGGGCAGGAGGAGGAGGGGCCCAAAGGGGCAGCTCATTCATGAGACAGGGAACCAATTCAAGAATGCAGAGAGAGCACCCAGGATTCAACTGCCTTCAGCCTCACCTCTTCAAACCATCATCTTGGGGATTCAGTTAGCACACTGAATTTTGAAGGGATCTTTCAGGATTTTTTTTCCTATAGAAAAGGTCATTAATAAGGTTTATGTTGGGTTTTAAAAATGGAATCAGTTTATTAAAATTACAAATTCAAAAATCTCATTTCTTCCTCAGGCTTTTGCATTCAGCTTATAAATCTTATTATCCTATTTATAACTTTAAGAAATGTTAACCATCATTTTTAAGGATACCTTAAATAACGCTTCGTCCAACTTACAAACTCATTGAATATTCATCATTCCAAAATGGCAATGATAAATTTAAAAATACTTGACTTTTTAAAAGTATTTAGCTGGGTAGCATTGGCACACACCTTTAACCGCAGCACCTGAGAGGCAGAGGCAGGCAGAGCTCTATGAGTTCAAGGCCAGCCTAATCTATGAGCTCGAGAATAGTCAAGACTACACAGAGAAACCTTGTCTCAAAAACAACAACAACAGTATTTAAATGTTCTTACTCAACAAACCAAACCTAAGGAAAAAAATAGTTTTTAATCAATCTGTAAAATTCAAGTAATAAATATATTGAGCCTAAAGTTCGTATGTTTCAATACCCTGTTACTTTAGTGGGATTTCAACCTGAAATCATAATACTTAATCAATTGCTCCATCATAAACATAACTGGATTATGAGGCTGTCATTCCAATGGGAGTAACACTTTCAACCGTAATAAGTATATAAAATATCAAATATGAGATTTTTTTTTAAAAGTCTTTCTTTTGGAAAATTAGTTACAGTTTACATTTCTTTTTTTTTTTCTTTTTTCTTTTTTTTTGAGACAGGGTTTCTCTGTGTAGCCCTGGCTGGCCTTGAACTCAGAGATCCACCTGCCTCTGCCTCCCAAGTGCTAGGATTAAAGGCATGCGCCACCACTGCCCGGCCCCAGTTTACATTTTTTTACCCATTGTGTGTGTACCCAAGAGCACTCATGGAGTCCAGAGAATAGCCTATGGGAGTCAGGGGTCAGCACCTCATCCCAAGTCCTTTTGTAATGAAACACAGAATCACCATGTAGTTTTGGCTGGCCTTGAACTTGTAATGATCTGCCTGCCTCTGCCTCTGGAGTGCTGGGAGTAAAGGCAGGCATGTGCCACCATGCTTGGCTAAGACAATTTATTATTATAAAATTAATTAATAATTGTCTCAGACCTTCCTACAAAGCATTCTCTGTGAACCAGATTGCAGCTAAGTGCTTTTTAGTACTATATAGCATGTTGTTTCATCTTCAGAATGCCGGCTTTTTTTTAATTATCAGTTTCTGTGTGTATAGGTGTTTTGTCTCCATGCATATATGCATGGCGTGTCCATTCCTGCTGCTACAGAGAATAGGAGAGAGCGTCTGATCTCCTGGAACTACAGTTACAGATGCTTGTGAGCCACAACATGGGTGCTAGGTATCAAACCAGGCTCCTCTCCTAAGATTAGCAAGTGCTCTTAACCAGTGAGCTATCTCACCAGCCCCATCCAAAGGATTCTTCAGTGGCCCTGAAGGTTTCCAGGTAATCACACTGAAAGCAGTTAAGAGCACTGACTGATTTTCCTGAGTTCAATTCCCAGCAACCACATGGTGGCTCACAACCATCTGTAATGGGATCCCATGTCCTCTTCTGGTGTGTCTGAAGAGAACTCAGTGTACTCATATACATAAAATAAATAAATAATTCTCTTTAAAAAAAAAAAAAATCTAGCTTTGGACAGGGCACAGTGGTGGGCAGCAGAGGCAGGCAATCTGTGAGTGTGAGGCCAACCTGGTGTACATAGTGAGGTGTAGGCCATTCAGGACTGTGTAGAGTGCATGTCTCAAAAACAAAATGAAACAAAACAAAGCAAAACTACATTGGCAGCAAAATTCAAAAATCAGTAATGCTGCTCCTTACACCCGCCATCCCCCATGTTAGATCTTAGGCAGTCAATAGATTCAGAAAGAAGCTCAATCTGAACTACAGAAGCCAGCCTTCCTCAGGAACTTGCAAAACAGGTTCTCATCCCCCAAAGGGAGTCATTTCCCTCGCCTCTGGCAGAAGGGATTCGTGGCTCCCCTTTGACCGGTACCTGTGGTTGCCTATCAGAGCCCATACTGACCTCCACCCCTACACCCCCATCCTCCATCCCCTCCACCCCGGTCCCTGAGCCAGCATCCTGACCCCTTTCACTTCCTCCCTGACCTAAAACTCCCAGACCTGCTCTAGCTCACCAAACTTGTTCCCAGGTTGACATACTTCAGTTAACAAGAACAGTTAGCCAGAAGCCAAACTACAGAAGCCAAAAAGCAAGGTTGGTCCATTTAGAGACTTTCCCAGAAACTATGGACTTTGATGGATTAGGTCTTTGTTTTCATTTTTGGCAGGTGGTGCTATCTATGTGTAGAGTTTTATGGTCCAAATGTCATTTCCATCATGGATTTAGTTGTACTAAGATCTGGGGCCCTGTTGCAACATTAAAAGTTTGTTTATTGGGGACAGAATGCTGGGTCCTCACATGGCACCACAAGGACAGAAGAGAAGAGGGTTCTAGGGGCTGTCCCCCAACACACTGATCCTAGAGCCAGAATGATGTAGCCGGCTCCAAAAGGCTTTGCATCCTAATGCTGCCACTTGGGATTTAGGTCCCAACCATACCGAATCTGAGGGAACATATACACGCAAACCACAGCAGGAACTTTGTGTAACCTGAGAGAGTGGAGCCAATGTGCAAATAAAGACTGAGGGACAGAGAGAGGAAGGGTGGCGCGGGAAAGTGGGGAAGGGGAGGGGGCGGGGCATGCTTGCGTTGATGGTGTCCTCTGTTCTCAAGCCTTCTCTCTGCCTGGTCTCTTTAGGAACTCTGTTTCTTCTTGAGTCAGTTTTGATCACTTAGGTTTTGGATGATGGTCAGGCTTCCTGTGGGCTTTCGAGTCACTGTCAGGTGGCGGCTATCTTTCATCTCTTCATCCCTCTGGTGATGTCTGTAACACAGCTGTATACTGGTTTTGTCCACTTGACACACGCTGCTAGAGTCATCAGAGAGGAAGGAGCCTCCCTTGAGGAAATGCCTCCATGAGATCCAGCTGTAAGGCATTTTCTCAATTAGTGATCAATGCGGGAGGGCCCAGTCCATTGTGGGTGGTGTCATCCCTGGGCTGGTGGTCCTGGATTCTATAAAAAAGCAGGCTGAATAAGCCAGGGGAAGCAAGCCAGTCAGCAGCACCCCTCCATGGCCTCTGCATCAGCTTCTGACTCCAGGTGCATGCCCTGTGTGAGCTCCTGTCCTGACTTCCATTGCTGATAAACAGCAATGTGGTAGTGTCAGCTGAATAAACCCTTTCCTGCCCAACTTTCTTTTTGTTGCAGCTACAGAAACCCTAAGACAAGCTGTATCTCCGCCTATGTTCATCCCTCCTTTGTCTTTCCCTCTTTTGCTTATTTAAGCTTGTTTGTAATTACATACATTAGAAAGTATGTTAAAAACCTGGAATTTAAATTTCCTCCTAAATGTATTTTTTTCACATGTTTCTTATTCATCATTACTCATTGTCTTCTACTTCTTTTCGTTCATCTTAGTCTTTTTCTAGGTTCTTTAAAAAATATTATTAGTTTTTCTTTTTTTAAGACATTTATTCATTTATTTTTATGTATATGAGTACACTGTAGCTGTACAGATGGTTGTGAGCCTTCATATGGTTGTTGGGAATTGAATTTAGGACCTCTGCTTGCTCTGGTCCAAAGGTTTATTTATTATTATAAATAGGTATTATAAATAGGTACACTATAGCTGTTTTGAGATACACCTGAAGAGGGCATCAGATCTCATTATGGGTGGTTGTGAGTCAGCATGTGGTTGCTGGGATTTGAACTCAGAACTTTTGGAAGAGCAGTCAGTGCTCTTAACCACTGAGCCATCTCTCCAGCCTTGTTACTAGTTTTTCAAGACAGGGTTTCTCTGTGTAGCCCTGGCTGTCCTAGAACTTGCTCTGTAGACCTGGCTGGCCTCGAACTCAAAGATCTGCCTGCCTCTGCCTCCCAAGTGCTGGGATTAAAGGCGTATGCCACCACCACTACTTTTGTTATTTAATTTTATGTGTACATGTGTGTATCTATGTGTGGATTTGTGTGGGTGTCAGTGGAGCCCTGAAGAGGGTGTCAGAACCCCAGGAGCTAGAGTTACAGGAAGTTGTAAACTGTCTGATGTGTGGGTGTTGGGAACCAACCTTGTGTCCTATGCAAGAGCAGTCAAGAGTTCTTCACCTCTGAGCCATCTTTCCAGACTTCTTTCTAGATTCTTTTGGTTTTGGTTTTGGTTTTTGTTTTTTTTTTTTTTTTTTTTTTTTTTTGGGGGGTGGGGTGGGGGCAGGGTCTCACTATGTTGCTGTCACTGACCTGGAGCTCACTATGTAGACCCAACTGGCCTCAAATTCAGACAGACCTGACTGCCTCTACTGGGATTAAAGGCACCACCGTACCCATCTGTGGAGGTTAGACTAGAAATGGCCCCCATAGACTCGGGTGCTTGAAGGCTTAGCCTATAAGGAGTGGCACTATTAGGAGGTGTGGCCTTGTGGGAGGACTTGTGTCACTGTGAAACAGGCTTTGAGATCTATGCTCAAGCTACGCCCAGTGTGGAATCCAGTCTCCTGCTGGGTGCCTTGGGATCAAGATGGAGAACTCTCATCTCCTCTAGCACCATGTCTGCCTGCCTGCTGCCATGCTTCCCACGATAGCAATGGACTAACCCTCTGAAACAGTAAGCCAGCCCCAATTAAATGTTTTCTTTTATAAAAGTTGCTGCTGGGCAGTGGTGGCGCACGCCTATAATCCCAGCACTTGGGAGGCATAGGCAGGTGGATTTCTGAGTTCGAGGCCAGCTGGTCTACAGGAGTGAGTTCCAGGACAGCCAGGGCTACACAGGGAAATCCTGTCTCGAAAAACAAAAATAAATAAATAAAATAAAAAAATAAAAGTCATGGTGTCTCTTCCCAGCAATGGAAATACTAAGTCATCACATTTTTTTTTCTAAGTTCTTAAGTTACAAGTTTAGTTCATTTATTTTCAGCATTTTTTACAGTGAAATAATTTGAAGATGTAAATTAACTTCTGAATAGCAATCACGGTATAGATTCTATAGGGTTTAGATTATAAAGCATTTTGATTTGAATTAATGTGATTATTTAAATTTCTGATTTGTTTTCTTTTTAAAAAACTATGCTTCTTTTAAAAAAAAAATTATGAAGACAGTTCTCCAGTTCCACAAAATGAGCATTTAAATTTCTTGCAGTTGAAGAAATTCAAGGGATCAGCGCCTCTTGAGTACAATAGATCAGACTCGCCCTGGGAAAGCCACCTTCTTGATAGCAGTGCCTCCTTTGCTGTGGCAGTAGGCTGGGTCCTCCTACCTTAGCTAACAATGAAGCGTGCCCATTGGACAGTCTGGACTGGATGACTCTAGGCTGTGACAAGTTGACAGCTGAAACTGACTAGAACACAGAGCTTAGCTTTGGACATCTGGTTTACCTGCCTCCACGTCCCACATGCTGGGACAACAGGCATGTTCCACTGTGTCCAGCTCCTCATTGTAAACTCTTGCAGAATTGACACTTCTTAATGAGTATGTGACTGTTTGTGTGAATATCTGTTCACTCCAATTTCCTCCTCCTATTGTGAGTTCTTGAATGAAAGTATCATGTCTGTCCTTTCTGTCATTGTGCCTTCCGGAAATAAATGAGTGCCTGGCACTCAGTAGGTACATGGTGTGTGTTTATTGAATGAATGGCTGGAAGCACCTACTGGTGGAGATGTAAACTAGTACAATTTGTTTGGAGGAAAACTTAAACTTTTCTACAGGAGAGAGGCAGGGCTGTTTGTTTATGCGTTTAGCCTCTGATCCCTCAACCCAACCTCCAGGTTCTCAACTCAAGGAAGGGTCATTGGGCAAAACAAAACTAAAATGACTTCCACATGAGGTTGCTTGATCTGCATTGTTTGAAACAGCAAAACATTGTAAACAATCTAAACGCCCATTGTTAGGAGATATTGGCAAGGAACATGGAAGGTGCCGTACAATGGCTGCCAGGGTGTGTCCTAAAGTGGAAAGTACAAAGTGCGTGGTTGAATGTCTACAACATAGCACATTGTCCTTATATAGCAAAGGGGAAGGGGAATGCCAGCCACAGCGCATAGCCCACTGTCCTTATATAGCATAGGGGAAGGGGAATGCCAGCCATAGTGCATAGCCCACTGTCCTCATATAGCATAGGGGATGGAGAATGCCAGCTTCCCACCTCTGCAGCAACAAAACACTCAAGGCAAAAAGCTTAAAGGAAGGAGAGGGCTCCTTTGGCTCACAAATCAGAGATTTTAGTCCATTGTCTCTCGGTCCTGATGCTTAGAGCCTGTGATGAGGCAGAACATCACGGTAGAGGATGTATGTGGAGCCTACAGTTGCTTGCCTCACAGGAGCCTGTAAGCTCAGAGAAGGAAGGACCAGGGTTCCAGTATGTCCAATCACTGTCCTGCATACCCTGTACCATCAGCTGGGGACTAAGCTTTGAGGAACATTTGAGATCCAACCCAGGGCACAGGGGTTTAAGTGCGTACACAAATGGTTTATATAGTTGCAAGAAAAAGCACTGTCAGGATAAACAGCCAAGGAGAAAGCAATAAAAATGATTGCTTATGAGGGAAGGAACAGGGCAGCGGGAGGATGATGGAAATGGAACTCTCCAGATACTTTTATGTGGTTTTGACTTTGGAATCATATAAATATTTAATAGATTCAAAATAACATTAAATCAAAAGAGAAGGAGGGGGAAAAGCTCTCTCTGTCATCTGAAGACACTCTGAAATGGCAGGCCTTAAATGTACAGCGAGCTGGTGATGTAATCACTCCACAGAAATAACTAGCTTGAGCAGCTTTACCTCAGAGCCTGTGTGGACCATACGTCCTGAAAGAAATGTTTTCTGAGGAGAAAAAGAGCTTCAAAGGAGTCTTAAAACTTCACTTGAAATTCTCACTGTTAAAAAAAAAATTACCAATTTATTGTCACTATTTTTGAAACTTTTATATAAAAAAAATCACAGGGTAATATAAATAAGTAATTATACAAATGCTGAAATCTAAGATCATCAGTGTGTCAGAAGAGAGATCTGGGGGAAAGATCAAAGAGACTAAATAAAACCTCGAAATGTTATATTGGACTTGGAGAGATCAGCAGGCAGGCACCATTCTTTTGCTTTTTCAGTTCCAAGGTATGGATTTGCTGACTCCATCCACCAACAACATTCAGAAGCAGTGAAAACCCAGATCCACGGAGCACAGCCTGGGCCATCTGAGCACCAGGGGCCAGGGCTCCTCTGAGGAATGGCTCCTCCAGGCTTGGGTCAGGAAATAGGTTACGGACACTTGAGATATCTCATTGGGCCAGAAAGTGAGGAGCATGGCCAAGGCCGACAGAAGGCCCGAGGGAAGGGGAGCCCAATGGGAAGGGTCAGAGGGCCTGAGGGAAGGGGAGCCCAATGGGGAGGGACAGAGGGCC
>JADRCD010194332.1:34247-80187 GCA_019843815.1 Montemys delectorum | reverse complement strand
CTATGGGTGTTTGGTTCCCCTTTTTAAGAAGGAATGAAATGTCCACCTTTTGGTCTTCCTTCTTCTTAAGTTTCTTGTGGTTTGTGGGTTGTTCTTCCTGTATTCCAAACTTCTGGGCTAATAACCACTTATCAGAGAATGCATACCATGTGTGATCTTTTGTGATTGGGTTACCTCACTCAGGATGATACTCTCCAGATCCATCCATTTCCCTAAGAATTTCATAAATTCATTGTTTTTAATAGCTGAGTAGTACTCCATTGTGTAGATGTACCACACTTTCTGTATCCATTCCTCTGTTGAGGGACATCTGGGTTGTTTCCAGTTTCTGGCTATTATAAATAAGGCTGCTATGAACATGGTGGAGCATGTGTCCTTATTACATGAAGGAGCATCTTCTGGGTATATGCCCAGGAGTGGTATGGCTGGGTCCTCTAGTAGAACTATGTCCAATTTCCGGAACCTCGAGCAAATAGGCACAGGGGAAAATTTCCTGAAGAGAACCTCAATAGCTTCTGCTCTAAGATCAAGAATTGACAAATGGGACCTCATAAAGTTGCAAAGCTTCTGTAAGGCAAAAGACACTGTCAATAGGACAAAACGGCAACCAACAAATTGGGAAAGGATCTTTACCAACCCTATATCTGATAGAGGGCTAATATCCAATGTATACAAAGAACTCAAGAAGTCAGTCTCCAGAGAACCAAATAACCCTATTAAAAAATGGGGCATAGAGCTAAACAAAGAATTCTCTACTGATGAACACCAAATGGCTGAGAAACACCTAAAGAAATGTTCAACATCCTTAGTCATCAGGGAAATGCAAATCAAAACAACTCTGAGATTCCACCTCACACCAGTGAGATTGGCTAAGATAAAAGACTCAGGTGACAGCAGATGCTGGAGAGGTTGCGGAGAAATAGGAACACTCCTTCATTGCTGGTGGGATTGCAAACTGATGCAACACACTTTAGTCGGTAGGAAGCCAGTGTGGAGGGGCATAGAGAGGACGATGGAGGAGATGTAAATTTTACCCCACGTAGGGATGGATGAGACTGAGTCACTGACCTCAGCAGGAGCCAGGGTGCAGCTCCAGACAGGGCTGCAAGGACATTGCATCGCACATGCTCAGAGTTCTAGAGACTGTGATAAAAATTATGACCTTATCTCCACTTTATAGAGAATAGAAGAAGAATTTGTTTAAGGTCAATTAGTAAATGTTCAACTGGTATAATTCAAATACCACTCTGTCTATCATTCAAGGCCATACGTTGATTGACTCTCTAAGCTGTTCAGCTTTCTAGCTCCAAAGAGTTCTATAGTGTTTAAACTATATAAATAAATAGAAACTTCGAGAAGGGACATATCTCATCTTTTGACTTTCATAAAATACGACCTTTTTTTTATTGGCTCGAGATGCTACTGTAGGAGGACTGTGTATTGGGACGACGGATCACATGACAGCTGTGTTTTAGTCACCTGGTTAGTGTGGCGTGTAATTATATAAACCAAACCAGAAGCCTGGATATGTCTGTGCAGTCTCGTTGTTGTGCAAGTTCAGGGCTAGAAGTTTCATTTTCGTCACAGGCCTTGGCGCTTTGAATACTGATGATGACAGTTTCTTTGAAGATCTTAGTGAAGGTTTTAAGGAGGAATAGTTATTACTTGTATGTCCCAAGCTTCTCTTTGAGTCATTAGGGATATTCAATGTACCCAATTTAGACGGATCATCACAGCGGTGGGGTTGGTGTGGAAATCCTAACGTCAGAGATAGGAAAATAAGCTAGTTATGGTCACAAGGACCACTTTCTTGCTGGAAAGTGAAAGCTGCGGCAATGTATTGGGATGGGATGAAGTAGGTCTGAAAGAGCGCTTTTAGGATGTTATCAGTCTAGGGGACAGGTGAATTGAAAGTCCACATTTAAGAATTATAAATATAAGAAGACACGGAGCTAAGAGAATTGGGAAGCTGACAAGAGGAATATCAAGGTACAAGAGAAGACAAACACTGAAGACCAATATGAGCAGTGTGCAGATGTAAGCAGCTGGTGAGTGGGCAAGGGAGATCCTGTAGGCTGCTGGTGATCTTCATGCTTCTGTGAGGACATACGGGGAAGCTCTTGGACTCCATCTCACTAGATTCTTCTTGATCTTTACAAGCCACTTTCAGCAGACCATTGACAGTTAAGAGGTCAGATTGTGGGAGCAGAAAATGGACAGAATCAGCCAGATTGCTTATGGAAAAGCAGAAAATAACAGAATTTTATTTAAAGGAACTCCATACAGCTGTGGGATAAAGTACACCAAAGGGTGTTTCATTGGGAATGGGTGATTGGGATGGTATATAGGCATGGATGATAATTCTGTTGTAAAAAGGAGCCATGTCTTACACATTCAGTTGTATCCAATGAAATCTGATTCTGATAGATCATGTTTCATAATTTCCAGTACAGGTAATTAATATAATATGAAATCCTTTAGAGGTGAACATCTTTATTTTGGCCTTGAAGTTTGATAGTGTGGTTCAACTCTTGTAGAACTAAGGAGTCTACAAAATATAAGAATACTCAAAAAAGGAAGGAGAGAAAGGGGAAGTGGCTCAGTCAGTGAAGTGCTTGAACAAATGTGGGGACTCAAGTTTGATTACCAGCACTTTTACAAACAAAAGTGTCAAGGTGGAGAGATGACTTAGCAGTTAAGAGCACTCCATGTCCTTGCAAAAGACTGGGTTCAATTCCAAGCAACCACATGGTAGTTCATGACCATCTGCTACTCTAGTTCTTAGAGACCCTATGCCCTCTTCCAGTTTCTCTGGTCATCTACATATACATACATACATGCACATATCCATATGAATATACAGGCAAAATAACCATATGCACATTTTTTAAAGCTATACGTTTTCTTTTTCTTTTTTTAACTTTTATTACATTATGATGAGAAAAGTTACATGATTTCAATTTGTCTGAATTTGTTAACATTTAAAAACATATTTTAAGTAATAGAATTAAATCACAATCTTGTTTCCCTTTTATACCCCAACTCCTCCCAGAGACCCCCTCTTCAATACCTACAATATCTTTTTTGTCATATTCCTTAAAATTTATAAAATATTATAAAATTTATAAAATTTTATAAAGTATTATAAAAGTTGTTTGATATAAAACAATCAATTTAGCAGTGTTATGTAGATGCTTGTCTACAGCAATGCTGCAAATACATACGTTTTTCTCAGTATAGATTTCAAATAACTCCAAACATATTAACTGTACATTTCAAAATAATACATCACTACTAGTATCTTCTTAAATGAACATAAATATGTAAAGTCTTTTTGTTTGTTTTGTTTTGTATTTAGTAGAGTTTAAAATTTTGGCTCTTTCTGTGGTACAAGCCCAAAATAAGAACAATTTTTAGACATTGGATTTCATTGTAATAAGGCTATACTTCAATGACCTTCAAATCACCTAAGAATTTTACCTCTATCATAGCTAAGCTGAGAGTTGACAGTTCTGCTGCACCAAGGAATGAATTGTAGGCACGATTTTTGGACACAGACTTCCTGCTATGGTCAAAGGTATTTGATTTGAGTGAGTGACTCAGCCCGTAGAGAACAGGTTACATTCATTTAAGAAATGGTGTAGGTATTAAGATGGTCTATCCATAAAGTCATTCACCAACTGTTTCAATGAACAATGGTTCTGCTTGGAAGGTGGCACAGACATTAGGTGTGGGTAAGAATCTGGTTCATTGGCTGTGATAATTTGGAAAAGCATTCTTCTCAGAGAAAGAGCAACTTGTAAAGTCTTCTTCAAACTTGATAGAAGAGCTACAATGTCAAGCAAAGCATTCAGTCTCACCCTTTGTTGTTCTCTTTCCTACAAGCCACCTCCCAAGTTAATTGTGTTTGTCTCCCTTGGATATATAAATACTTTTGAAATATATAAGCTGTTCTGAAAACCATAGTATAGTGTAAAAACATGAAATAAACAAGATACTAAGAGAGAGGCTGAGATAGGAGAAGCAAGATTTCAAGACCCTTATGTTATACACAGCAAGACACTGTCACAAACAAGCTGAAAGTATATATAGATTGTACAATGTTGGACCTATTTCTCCAATTACCAAATTAGAGAGACCATTGGATGACAATCAACAAATTTCTAGTTCCTCATATTTTTGGATTTCAACCGCTTAGGATATGTTGGTAATATTAATTTTCATATTAAGATATCAAGAAAAGGTAATTGTCACTTCCTGTTGTTTTTATTGTAAGAGATGGAATTAGATTTGTGTGGATTTGTTGAAAGATTACTTTCTTGCTTCTTCTAGGGTGTAGTTTTGCTCCTTATGTTGATGTTTTCCATCTATTATCCTTTGGAGGGCTGGATTTGTGGAAAGATATTGTGTAAATTTTGTTTTGTCATAGAATATCTTGTTTTCTTCATCTATGGTAATTGAGAGTTTTGCTGGGTAGAGTAGCCTGGGCTGACATTTGTGTTCTCATAGGGCCTGTATGACATCTGCCCAGGATCTTCTAGCTTTCATAGTCTCTGGTGAGAAGTCTGGTGTAATTCTGATAGGCCTGCCTTTATATGCTACTTGCCCTTTTTCCCTTATTGCTTTTAAAATTCTTTCTTTGTTTAGTGCATTTGGTGTTTTTATTATTATGTGATGGAAGGAATTTCTTTTCTGGTCTAATCTATTTGGAGTTCTGTAGGCTTCTTGTATGTTCATGGGCATCTCTTTCTTTAGGTTAGGCAAGTTTTCTTCTATAATTTTGTTGAAGATATTTACTGACCCATTACCTTGGGAGTCTTCACTCTCTTCTATATCTATTATCCTTAGGTTTGGTCTTCTCATTGTGTCCTGGATTTCCTGGATGTTTTGGGTTAGGAGCTTTTTGCTTTTTGCATTTCTTTGACTGTTGTGTCAATGTTTTCTATGGTGTTTTCTGCCCCTGAGATTCTCTCTTCTATTTCTTGTATTCTTCTGGTGATGCTTGCATCTATGACTCCTGATTTCTTTCCTAGGTTTTGTATCTCTAGCATTGTCTCCCTTTCTGATTTCTTTATTGTTTCTATTTCAGTTTTTAGATTCTGGATGGTTTTGCTCATTTCCTTCACCTGTTTGATTGTGTTTTCCTGTAGTTCTTTAAGGGATTTTTGTGTTTCCTCTTTAAGAGCTTCTAGCTGTTTACCTGTGTTCTCCTGTATTTCTTTGAGGGTGCTATTTATGTCTTTCTTAAGGTCCTGTATCATCATCATGATAAGTGATTTTATATCAGAATCTTACATTTCTGGTGTGATGGTGGGTCCAGGTCTTGCTATGGTGGGAGAATTGGGTTCTGATGATGCCAAGTAACCTGGGTTTGTGTTGTTTAATTTCTTACACTTGCCCTCTGCCATCTGGTTATCTCTAGTGCTACCTGTCCTTGCTAATTCTGACTGGAGTCAGTCCTTCCTGTGATCCTGGTTGTATCAGAACTCCTCAGAGTCAGGCAGTCTCTGTGATCCTGTGATTCTGGGATCCTGTGACCCTGGGCTTGTTAGAGCACCTGGGAGTTCAGCAGCTTCCTCTGGGTGTTGTGGGACTGGCTGTGGAGCCTGGGCCCAAGGTCTGCTCAGGATACCAGCTCAGAGAGACTGGAAGGAACCCGAGCCATTCTGCTGGTGGAGTTCCTGTGTGCCTGGTCCTGCAGGTCCCAGTTACTCCTGGTGTTGGGACAGATGTTGCGTCCTCCTTACCTCTGATCCTGAGGGTTTCAGAGCGCCTGGGAGTGGAGCTTCCTCTGGATGTTGTGGGACTGGCTGCAAAGCTTTTGCCCTATACGTTTTACATAGATTTTATTTAGGGTTTCTCTCTCTTTCTCTGTCTCTCTCTCCCTCTCACTCTTGTTCTTCTTCTCTTATATGTTATATCCTGACTGCAGTTTCCTCTTCCTCTCCTCCTCTAGTCTCTCCCTCTTACCTCCCCTTTGTTGCCCCCACATCAGTGCCCTCTACTCACCTCCCCTCAGGTAAGAGCAGGACTTCCAGGACTAGCAAACAATATGGCAAACCAAGTTACAATAAGACCAAGCACATATTCTCACATCAAGGCTGGACAAGGCAACCCAGTGAGAGGAAAAGGGTCCCAAGGGTGGGCAAAAAAGTCAGAGACAATCCCCCACTCTCACTGTTAGGAATCCCACAAGAATATTGAGCTATGCAACCATAACATATGTAAAGGACCTAGACCAGACCCATAAAAGTTCCTTGATCTGTTTGCCCACTTGAGAACTGGTCAGTTGATTTTGTGGACTGTGTTCTTGTGGTGTCTTTGGTCCCTCTACTCTCTCTAAATCCATCTTCTCCCTCTTCTGCTGGACTCCTTCAAGCTCTGCCTAATATTTGGCTGTGGGACTCTATCTGCTCCCATAAGTTGCTGGATGAAGTCTTTCTGATGATGATTATGCTAGGTTCTAGTCCCAGAACATCCTGCAGGCCTGACAAACTGTAGGTCAGAAGTATTTTTTGGCTGGGTTGTTTCTAATCCCTCTACTTGAGGTCTTGCCTGGTTGTAGAGGATGGCCAGTTTAATCTCTGTGTTGGCATTACAGGAGTCTTTGCTAGTGTCACCCTTGAAAAGTCTATGAAGTTTCCATTGCACTAGATTTCTATCTCATTCTTGAAGTGCCCCCCAATTCCAGGTGTCTCTCTCAGTATTCTCCGCCCCCTATCCTTACCACTTGATCTCTCCTGCTCCTACCCCTATCCACTCCCAGTCTACTTGTAAGATCTTTTCTATTTTCCTTTCCCAGGAAGATCTTTGTGTCTGTCTCTTCTTAAGCCTCCTTGTTTCTTAGCCTCTTTGGGTCTGTGGATTGTAGCATGATTATTCTTGACTTTACAGCCAATATCTGCTTATAAGTGAGTATATACCATGTTTATCTTTCTGAGTCTGGGTTACCTCACTCAGGCCAGAGTCCTGAACACCAGTTAAGACCAGCATCCCACCCCATCCATACCAAACCCCAATTTCCCCTCTTCTCATCATCACCATATCCTGACCCATACCTCTGGCAGAAGCCTCCTACATAACCAGAGGCCAGGCCATGATCTTGAACCCCAGAGATGAGGCCTGATCTCTGAAAACCACACAGAACCCTCCTACCCCACCAGAAGTCAGGCCAGCATTCTGAATCCCAGAGAACCCCCAGCCAGATCAGAGGGCCAGCACATGGCCAGAATTCTATTTCCCATTATGGAAAATATAGGCAAGTGAACAGGAACTACAGATGCAAGCATCACTAACAGAATACAAGAGATGGTTAGAGAGAATCTCAGGTGTTGAAGATGCAATAGAAGAACTAGAAAAATTGGTCAAAGAAAATATTAAATCTAAAAAATCCTTAACACAAAACATGCAGGAAACCCGGGACACCATGAAAAGACCAAGTCTAAGAATAATAGGAATAGGAGAAGATTCCCAGCTCAAAAGCCTAGAAGATATTTTAAACAAAATCATAGAAGAATTGTTTCCTAACATAAAGAAGGGCATGCCTATAAAGGTAGAAACTTACAAAACACAAAAGGGATTGGACCAGAAATGAAAGTCCCCTCTCCATATTATAATCAAAGCACTAAGCACACAGAACAAAGAAAGAAAATTAAAAGATGAAGGAGACAGTAGGAAGTAACATATAAAAGTAGACCTATCAGAATTAAACCCAACTTTCCAATGGAGACTCTAAAATCCTGAAGGACCTGGACAGATGGACCACAGACTCTTAAGAGACCACAGATGCCAGTCCAGAGTAATATACCCAGTGAAACGTTTAACACCACAGATGGAGAAAGGACAATATTCCATGATAAAGTCAAATTTAAACAATATCTATCCACAAGTCCAGCCTTATAGAAAGTACTAGAAGGAAAATTCCAACCCAAGAAGGTTAACTATACCCACAAAAATGCAGGCAATAAATAATCTCACACTAGCTTTAGCCAAAGAAAGGAAACACACACACATATGCTCATGCACTATCAACAACTATAATAAAATAGCAAAAATTAATAACTGTATATTGATATCTCTCAATATCAATTTATTAAATTTTTAAAAAAGAATTATTTTTAATAATGACAGGAGCCAGGAAGTGATGGTACACACCTTTAATCTCAACACTTGGGAAGCAGAGGCAGATGGAACTGAATTGGAGGCCAGCCTGGTCTACAGAACAAGATCCAGGATGGCCAGGGCTACACAGAAAAGCCCTGTCTTGAACTTTCTACTCCCTCAAAAGACAGGCATGGTGGTGTACTTGGTAATTCCAGCACCAGGGAGAAGAGAGGAATCCTTGAAAATTGTTGGCCAGTCAGCCTAGCCCAGGCCAATGAAAGACCCTGTTCTCAAGGAGGAGGATGGTATTTCCGAGGATGACACCCAAGATTGTCACACACGCACACGCACACGCACATACACAACTCAAGCATGCATGCACACCTGCACTCACACACACATGAACAAGCACACACATGAAAGAAAAGCACACAAGCAGGTCATAAGGTGTGGTGCAGCTTGGCTTCAGCGATACTCACTTGCACAGTTCATTCTCCCACACCACATGTCCCTGACACCTGGGAGAGTTTTGATTTTGCATCCCATTGTGGCTTGAGGACTTAGAAGCCAAGGCACATCCTGGAACCACACCCTGTTCCTCAAATGCTTCCTCATGCTGTCTCTGAAGCATCCAGGAAGCTGTGGTTGAAATCACAGGTCATGCATCAAAGCGCTTTAATTAGCCTGGGACAATTGTCAGGGAGTCGGGGAGGCAGCTGAAACTCTGCCTATTACTAGTTTTTACAGAGTTCTGAGAAACAAAAAGCATAACACATTGTAACTCATGGGAGAAAAACATGGCCACAGGGTGACACCGTAAAGGAAGCTTGACATGTTAGAACGATCTCATTACCCTCTGATTTAAGAATCCTGTATGTTTATTGAAGTGAACAATGGAGCAATGAAGAAAGAACTTTTGTTGTCTTTCTCATAATATCCAATACTTAAAAGAAACCATTGTTATGTCTTTCTTCACACATACACCTAAGTTAACTTTACTTATATGGTGTTGGATGTAAGCAGGCCTCCATTCGGGGACAAGTTCCCTTAGGAAATACAATGGGAAAAACACATTTTTCTACTACATGAACTATGCCTTCTTCACATTATGCCAATTTTGTGCATCATGCATTTAGGTCACAATTTAAACTTTTAATTTTTACTAGCTAAATGATTTCCCTCATTTTTTCTTTTCTTTTTTGCAAAATGTGTAATGTTACAGTGAATACTTTTCCCGCAATGCCTTGTTTTTAATCCTTAGGATAAGTCTAGATTTTGATATTATATATGTCCTGCTTAATAGAGAAATAATTTAAATTTAAAAAGCATTTATTTATTTATTTATTTATTATTTGGTATGTATGAGGAGGGGGTTGATGTGTCATGATGCACAGGTGGAGGGCAGAGGACAACTTTCAGGAGTCAATTCTCTTCTTCCACCATGTGAGTTCCAGGGATCAAATTTTGATCAAAAGCCATGGTAATAGGTACATTATCCACTACATCTTGCTTACCCTTAATTTCCTTTCTTCCTTCCTTCCCCCTTCCTTTCTTTTCTTAGTTTTTGTAATGGGTTCTTCCTAGGTAGTCTAGACCCTGGTTCAGCCTCCCAAGGGCATGACATTACAGCCACTAAATCTAGCTAAAAGTGCTTTGATTTATTTTCTTGGGTTGTTTTGTAGAGCTGGGAATTGAACCCAGAGCCTTTCATGTGCTAGGCTAACACTATGCCTCTGAGTTGCACTCTCAGCCAGAGAAAACACTTGAAAAATTCTATTTGATTGTCAAGTTTTCTCTGTAGAATTGTTATTTCAATTTGCATTTCTATGAGCTAGGAAGAATGCTTATTTTCTGTACTTTTTAATAAGTGCTAGGCAAATTCACTAAAAAGAAAACACTGACCAATTTCAGATAATAACTGTTGAGTATATATTTGGATTATAATATAAATGCAAATTTATAATAATAAATTATAATATAATGAATGCTTTCAATATTGCAATTATTGAAACTTTCACTTGATTACAAATGAGGTTATAAATAGATGTGTGTGTGTATGTTCATTACCCCTTTCAATCTCTCTCCTTCAGTGGGATGCCTGTTTATATCTTTTTCTATAATCTATCATCAATATATATTTTTTGTATACATCTATAAAAATCTATATAGTAGAGATATTGATCTTTTCTCTGCCATATATATTATTGGAATGTGTGTAGATGACTGTGACTGTTTTGAAATTTCACTGATTTATGCATATGTTTATGTATTAATTTATTTTTGGTGGTGTTTGCTATAGAATTCAGGACCTTATACACACTAAATATTGGCTCTATTAGGTGAATACACCCATCAACAATAAATTAATATTTTCTATCCCTCATTAAGGAAACTTCATTTTGCAACAGATGATGACCATTACAGAAAACAACAACCAATAAAAATGCAGTGTGGTGAAGCCCGGTCCCAACTGATACATCTACAAAATAACTGCTATACCAAAAAGCTTAGGGATCATTGTGAAAAGGGGTTAGGAATCTATGATCCAGAGGAACAGGGAATTTGTTGTACAATTGTGTCTCCTAAAAATGTCACAAAGTACATGCATGAAGTCTCACCAACTTGGCCACCTAAACATGACATAAACAAAGATGATACCTACAGACATGCTAACGTGGAAGCTGGGGGATCTTAGGATGCCTCACCCAATATGTAGAACTACAGGCAACTAAGGAAGGCTGAGAGGGGAAGAAACAGTCTTCTCCAGGGAAGAGCACAACAGTTGGTTATCCAATACCAAATGGTCAGCTCTGAGAGCATATACATACAAGTAACAGTATACAGACTGAGGAGGTGTGTGTGTGTGTGTGTGTGTGTGTGTGTATTCATAGTAACACTATACAGACTGAGGAGGCTGTGTGTGTGTGTATGTGTGCGTGTGTGTATATGTGTGTATGTGTGTATATGCGTGTGTGTTCCTAGACATTTATACCTGTAGAGCAAGTGAAGAAAAGGAAGGTATTTATTTGAATAAGAGCATGGGAAGGTTTAGAGGTAAGAAAGAAAAGGGGAAAATAATGTAATTATAGTTTCAAGAACAAAAAAAAATAATATTTATGTAGCCAGATATAATGCTTCTTTATTTTTTTGACAGAGCAAACTCTTAGGAAAGTGTCTTTGCTGATATAGGTATATAATAGTCTCCTAACCTGGAAATCAGTATTTTCATATTGATTCTGTTACATAAAATTATTACTTTTTATTTTTAAAAAAATCAGAATTAAAGAAAATCAAAGTTTAACTAGGACACAGGTACATATATTCATGATACAGTATAAGGCTTGACATCTTGATTTCCACTATTTTCTTAAAGGATGCTCTGGTGGCATACTGATCTATATGTGGCGCATCTCTGATTCTCTATTCTGTTGCATTAATCTATTTTTCATGACACCATCTGATATAAGGATGGGCTGACTTTAATCTCTAGTAATTTTTAGAGGAGAAAAATGGCAAAATGGCAGCCATGAGCTTAGTGTGGCCGAGCAGTGGTGTCTGGAAACCAAGTCCCAGGAGACTCTAGATCTGATTTGAGCATTGCACCTTCATCAGTTGAGATTCACTGTTTGGAGTCCTTGTAGTATTGATGCACTTCTTCATCTCAGATCTTCTGCATGCCTAATCTGGACTCACCAACGTCTTTTGCCAATCTCTTATCACTGTCCTCAGAATCAGGTAGATTAAGTTACATCAATCACCAAAAATCCCAACTCAAATGTTGTTATGATGGAATATAAATACTAATCCCCCTTTCCCTCCCGAGGCCAAGCAAGTAGGACCTCGAGGCTTGAACATTTTTTTTTTTTAAATGAGCAGCCTTGCTTGAAATGGGGGAGGGGAGGGAGTTCCATTTTCAACCCTAAGTAGCTATTTGGAAGACTCAACATGGAGCTGTCAGACCAGCTGAAAGAAAAGAAAGAGATGATTCAGAAAAACTAACTAAATAAAGTCAAATAAAAACCTTGAAGTATTGGAAGTTTTTTTTTGTTTGTTTTTGTTTTTGTTTTTTGTTTTTTGTCTCAGGAGGGAAAGCAGATCCCAGGATAAATCTTCATAATGAAGGTAGATGCTGCACTGGGCCATGTCCCACACAAGATTCAGCTGCTACTGGACCAAATGATTCATCACCTACTGAGTTATTTCAGGGGAAATGCTATGAATTCCAAAAATAAGTTATGGGTTGCTCTTGCAATAAAAACTATTAACATGAATACTTCTTCTGTGTTCATATTTGGATCAAAAAGCCCTCAGCCATGGAAAGCCAAGCTGGGCAAGAAGGAGAAGAAGAAATCCAGCAGCCACAGAACAGAGTCTGGGGAGCTAGAAGCTCTGGTCTCATGCCAATTTGGAGGTCTGCTGGTCTTGGCTGGATCTGGACTTCAGTGTGCGTGTTTCAGAAAAGTGAGCTACCTGGACACCTCTAAGGACTCCAGTGTCTGGTTTGATTTGCAGAGAGTCCGCATCCAATCTACTGATGTCATGCAGGAGTGATGCCCACTGCACCTGCTCACCCAAGGCTTGGGAATCCAGTCACATGAAAAGTAGGCGGAGCTGAAGGAGGTTCCTTTGGCTGTGGAAAGGAGCAGTGGGAGCGGAGTGAGGGCAGAGATACTGCTGTGATATCTCTCCTCCCCAGCATCTAGTACCCTTCCTGGAGTACCACCCATGGAATGTTTACTGAGAGAATTGAATAGATGGAGTTGAATACTTGGGAAACAGCACAGGTGGTCCACACCAGGAGAGGATCCTGAAAGAAAATGTTTACCTTCCACAGACTATCAGAATTTTGTCTTGCTTTCACATGCTCTGTCAGTTTCAAGTCTTCCATCCCACCCTGGATAAAAGGAGACAGGACTCCACCCACAGGCAGACCCCCAGTGGGGCCATGTTTGTCCACACAATACAACACAACACCCCCTCCTTGTTTGTTCTGCCAGCAGGGTATGAGCCTATGGGCCAGCACATCAAGGCTAACACATCTTCTCCAGTGGCTACATCCTGGTTAGGGTGGAAAAACTCTTTCTACCCCCACCATGAGAGACCTGCCGCTTTCCATGATCCAGGATGAGGTTCCCAGTGAGGGAGCTGAGGGCATTGTCCCTCCACCTCAGCTTGGCAGCAGCAAACATTCAGTTTAGACAGGTGGCTTTAGCTTTCTCTCTAACTAGCAGAAGTAGTCTTTCTTTTGCTATTTCTTTTGCTGTAAGGACCGCCCTCCTCCCAGCTGGGCTTCGGCCAGGAATGGGTGGTGGGGAGTGTAACAAAGAGGTAGGGCAGAGCAAGACACAAGCCCATTCATCAAAGTTGCCTTTTGATGAAATGGGATTATGCTGCCTTCAAAATGGAAGCCAGAAGATTAGAGGCAGGTGCACTGATCAAACATCCTCCAGGGTGGCTCAGACCTCCAGGGTGTGTTCCAGATCCCCTTAGCCAGAGAACAGAACAGGTAAGGAACCTAAGGCGTTGACCCTGGCATCTGCTTCCAGCAACACACCCCATTGTATGCAGTGACCATCCTATATACCTCACCTAGATGCCCCCTACCATGTTCAGCCCCTCATTAATGATGAGACCAGAAGTTGGCTCATCATTGCATCTGAGTACCTAGATGTTTGCAAAGATGTTGCAACAGCATAATGCAGAAGCCTCAGAAGGCATTTAAGAAGGGGCTACTATTAGGAATCAGTACTTCCTTCAAGCTAGACTGCTGCACACGTAGCAGTTTCCAGGAGTGAGGGAGGACATTGATTTCTCATCCCATTGTCATTTGTGACAGGCAGTTTTCCTGATAGAAATGTCTCAACACTGCAGTGCATCTTACACTTGAAAATACCTATGTAACAAATAGTGTCCTCTCTTCATTATGGTCAGGCACTGCGCACTTCAGAACAGACGATGATTGCTATCAGTTCCCTCACGGTTCTGTAACCAGGAGGTGGAAGTAAATTAAGATAAAAATCTCTTGATTGTTACTCCTTAAGAGGCTTCTATTTCCTGGTTGTGAAGTCAGTCCCCAGCTTCAGCAGAGTTTCTGAATGAGCAGAGACTGAGCCTCTATGGAGGTGTAAGATACCAGCTGACTCCATTAGGCAGTCTGGGTATGTGTGTCTATATAGCAGCATCTCAACTTGTTGTTTTCATACCTATCCCTCTGTGATAGAAACAGTGAATACATGGCACTTACACAGATTAAAGCTGCTACAGCAAGCCAAATGTGTAAATGTTGCTTAATTGCAGGTTTCTAGCCACGTTGTCCTCACTCTCTTTGGAAAGAGCACCTTGAATGTAGGAATGTAAAGACACAGGAAGCTAGCTCATGTAGAAGTCATCCAATAAAAACCCAGGCAGAAACCAAGACGAGAATTCCTCAGCTTTAAGTGCATTCTCACACAAACATATTTCAGAATGCCTGGGAGAAGTCTGTCTCAAACAAGGTGGAAAGGTGAGGATCAACATCTGACACAGTAACACATGTTTGGGGGGGACATAACTACCCCCCAAACAATCACACACACGCGCACACACACACAATATGTAATGCCTTTGACTCCTTTCTATTATATATATACCAGTATTTCTGCTATAATTTGGAGCAGTACCAGTTCTGCATCAGAATCAATAAATCGCTCAGGTTCAGCTACTCAGTTATACCAATGCAAAATAGATTAAGACAGTGTGTAAAGAGGCAGAGGCTGAGGTAGTGAAATTCTGAGCAGCAGTATTGTACTTCAGATTTTTCTGACAACTGGGTCTGTCCTCAGCTCCCTGCAGAGTGTTCAGGTTTATATAGGAGAGAGAATGCCCAAGAAACAAGAAGATTAGCTCGTGATGGGAGGGATGAGTAAGGATAAATATTTTTCTAAAGAAGCCACTGTTTGGATCTTTCAGTATCACTTGTTAAAAAACACTTCTTTGCCCATTGAATACCTTTGTATTTTAATTAAAAAACAATAGGCCACGTGTACATGGGTTTGTTTTCAAAGTTTTACTATAAACTATGTGCCATGCTCAATATTGATAGTCACTCTGGTCTAGAATCACCCAGGAGACCGTTTTCAGGACACACTTGGGAAGGATAACTTAGATTAGGTCAGCCTCTGAGCATGTTTATTATGGATTATCTTACGGATTATCTAGATTCAGTTAACTGCGGTGGGAGTATGGACAGTACCGTTTAAAGGGCTGGGGTGCTGGATTGCAGAAAAAGGACACCACTACCTGAACGTGAGCATTCACTGCGCTGTTTCCTGGTGGTGGACACAGGAAGACCTGTGACTATGCCCTATGAAACAATAATTTTCCTTTCTTAAGTTACTTTTGTCAAGTATTTTGCTGTAGCAACAAAACAAATGACGAATGTACTATGTGCCGTGGCTTCTACTGTCACCTTGTCCTCGTTGCTGCTCTTTGTAGTAACTCTTAAAGTCAGTTACTATGTCTTTCAACTTCATTTTTTTTAATTTTTAATTTTTTGGAGAATTTAAAATATAAGCATATCATTTCTATTCTGCCCCCAACTCCTTCTAGGTTTTCCTACTCCCTCTCAAATTCATATATATATGTATGTGTATGCATGCATGTATATATATATATGTATATGTATATATGTGCATACACACACATATATATACATGGTTCATTTTCAAAGTTTGACTATATATATATATATATATATATATATATATATATATATATCCTACTGAGCCCCTTTAGTATTGCTCATACATACATGTATTTAGGCTGACCACTTGAGATTCAGTAATCTATTATGGGGTTCATCCCTGGAGCAAACTGATTCTCCTTTTCTCATGAGCCAGTGAATGATTGCCTGTGGCTCCTCATCTAGGAATGGGGCCTTTTGAAATTTCCCCTCTCCACAGCTTCATGTCAGCTGGTGCTAGTAGAACGTGGGTCTTGTTAAAGCAACCATATTGTTGAGACTTTCGTGGGTACAGCTTCCCTTGCATGTCTAGAAGGTACTATCTAATAGTGGAGTCCTGTGGCTCTTACACACTTTTCTCTGCTCTTTCTCAATGTTCCCTGATCCCTAGATATAGAAGTTGTACAGTGGGTGTATTAACTGGGGCTGGGCACTCCATGATCACTTATGCTCTGAATTTTGACCAATTGTGGATCTCCATAGTAGTCTCTGTCTGCTGCAAAAGGAAACTCCTTTCATGAGGTGTGAGATATACACTTGTCTGGGTATAAGGGTAAATGTTTAGAATATATAGTTAGAATTTATATTGGTTTCAGAAAATGGAAGAGATAGGTTTTTCCGAGGATTTATGACCTCTCTACCATGGGTATTTTGCTAGGTTTATAGCAATAGGTGTGAATTCTCTCCTATTGATAGTCCAATTGGACAATTGTTGGTTATCCCTAAGATAAAGATGCCACTAATGCACCTATAGGAATATCCAGCAAGACCATTGACTTTGTAGCTTGGTGGGACTAATGCTTTTCCCCCTTGGGAGCTTGCACTGCACCTTATGATTCTTAGATGCTACTGAGAGCTAGTCTTTGGGGAGGAGGCACCCATGTTAGTTATAGCTGAGTTCCTCCAAGTCCTATGTCTGAAGTGTGTGGTTTCTTCATCAACAGGGTCTTACCTTCAAGTTTTGAGAAGTAACCAAGGGCAATGGCAATAGCCTATATTATTCTGAGAGTCTCTTGGACACCTCTGGCCAACAACTTGAAGGGAGATTTCCCATGCCTGGCGCTAGAGTTTATTTCATTCTTCAGATTGACTTCTACTGTTACCAGTTCACTAATGCCTGTGTGCGGAGAATTAAAGGGAGTGGAAGAATATCCGTTAAGTTAAACATGAGTGAGGTAAAAAGTTTAAGTGGCTCTTTCTGACCCAGGAACATTCCCATAGAAGCAACTCCCATGAAAATACAGTGTCGGTGAGTCAGTCTCCAGTTTCCCCTTTCCTTCTCTCAGCCTCAGATTGGGCAGCTCTAGTGTAGGCCAGCTCCAGCACAGCCCTCCCCTCGCCTGTCAAAGCATCCTATTGTTGTCCAAGGGAAGCTCATGATTCAGCCGGTGCTTGACGTGTGGTCTCTTAGGAAATACCTTCCGGGCATCTGAACAGTTCACTGCCTGTTAACCACATTCCCAGCTAGCAAATGTTTCACACAAATGAGTGGCCATCTTAATTTTAGAGTAGCAGAGCTAGCTTGGGGCCTGGGAATTCATGGTGGAATTCTCAGCCTAGTTTGATCTCCAGATTCAGGAAGTCTTAGGTATTTTTTTTTTTTATCAAAATGCACATGGTTTCCCAGCATTCTCTTCAAACTAGGGTGCTGGGTGGAAATAAGCCAAAAATGCCATCGGTAGCCACAATGAAAAGCTGGCTTTTAGCCACTAATTATTTCCTCCTAATCACTCAAGTGTAGCAAACCAATAATAAAGCAAGAGCTTTTAGAGACCCATGTGTGCATGTATCCATCTAACTCATTAGCCAGTGTCTGACTGTGTTACCAAGTCTCCTAAGCAAGGCCAGTACAAGACACTAGAGACACTAAGGATGTAAGACTGATCCTTGCTGGACAGTGATGGCACACACCTTTAAGTCCAGCACTTGGGAAGCAGAGGCAGGAGGATTTCTGAGTTCGAGGCCAGCCTGGTTTACAGAGTGAGTTCCAGGACAGCCAGGACTACACAGAGAAACCCTGTCTCAAAAAATAAATAAATAAATAAATAAAATAAATAAAACAAACAAAACAAAACAAGACTTGATCCTTTAGAATGCAGTCTACTGGGAAGAATAGCATCCTTCAGAGAGAGTTCTTTGGCAGGACATTTCACACTGAGATGTAGTGAAATGCCATGTAGGAAGGACTGAGTAGGCTCTCACAGAAGGACAGGCCACTTGGAGCCGATGTTACATTCTCTCCCACAACATTTTAATGAATTTTATTGCATGTATTTCAAGAATACACACGATTTTATAGGATACAAGGATAGTAAGACTATCATAGCAAAGCAAGTTAACACATTTATCCTTTTACACAATGATCCATTTATGCCCTTGTGACAAGAGCCCGTAAGCCTGTGGGACAAGAGCAAATAAAAGCACCAATGTAGAAAAATAATCCCCCCAATAATATAAAATGTCTGGCAATCTTTGTGTTGTACATCAGAGCTCTAGACTGGCTTATGCTACATCCATATATGTATGTATGTGTTCTAGTTTCCACACCCGCTCATCTGTCCACAGACACTGGCTTGTTTTCTGGTTTTATTTTTGGAGGATGGCTGGCTGGGTCATATGGCAGTTCTGTTCTGATACACTGTTTCCACAATAGCTGCACCAATATACTTTTCCATCTATCCTGTGAAAGCCTTACCCTCCCCCCCATCCTTAGTATTTAATCTCTCCCCCTTCTCTTATAATATCCTAACAGGTAGGACACAGGAATTAGGTCTTGAAGGGTGAATAACAGTTTGTTGTGCAGAAAAGGGGACACAGCCCACACCTGGTATAAAGAATTCAACCCTCCCTGGCCAACCTGTCACTGACAGCTCTATCCTGGAAACTTCTGCAGTGAAGCCAACTAGACTTAACTATGATTTTCAGGCTCTTGTGTGGCTCCACTTCCTTCAGACAAGAAGTGTCTACAGCTGAACTCCAACTGCACACACCTCTGCCCCACCATTTGTCAAGTCCTCTGTTCCTGAGCTTCCTAGCAATCAATCTTGATTTACAAGTAAATTAGTATTTTAAAATCTACGTGTGTGTGTGTGTGTGTGTGTGTGTGTGTGTGTGTGTGTGTGTTTTGAGAACCAGATGTTGTAGGCTGAGCCAACACAGGAGGAAGGAGGGAATTGTTTTCAATCTTTGTATCAGTTACACAAAAGTAATTCTACTCCCATTCTCATGACTCACCAGTGAATTTATTTGTTTTTTAATGTATCAACTATAATTGTGGGAAGTGACACAGTCCTGCTCGCTTCTTCTGCCTTTCACCCCCACTTCTTCTCTCTCTCCTTTCTTTTTCTGTGTCAGCTCCCAGTGGCACCGAGGCATCTTTCATTTCTGTATCACCTTGATCTCCTGACACCATAACTTGCCTCTGAACCCACATGGATTTTAGAGCTACAAATCCTGGAACTGTGACCTACTTAGGCCCCAAATCTGCCTTTTAGATGGACAAATCAGTGTCAGTATACAAAAATATTAGCTAGTGATGTACAAAGGAGGTTGGTAACAAGCGTTCAGATGTTAATTTTCTATGTGGATCAGATCAAACAAGGTGTGGCTGGTACACCTTCTTCTGGTCTCAGTAATAGTAGAGAAATATCACCTGGGCAATGCACGATGTAGACATCCATTGTTACCACTGGGACCATAACCTTCTCTATCAGTTTGGCTTCAACTGGGAGACTGTTGGAGTGCACCATTGACTTTATCTGTGAGCACTGAGGGTGAGGAGACCAGTCAGAACCTTCCCATAGGTTAAGGGCCTGGTCAGATTCAAAAGCTAAAATCAGTCAGCCCATGTGACATTTCTTTCTCTTGTTTTGTTCATCATGAAAACAAGCCTTTATCACATGTTCTCTTCCATGAAGCCATGCCTAAGAGTAGGGAGTATAGGAACATGGACTCTGAAACAGTGAGCAGAAATAAATCCTTCCTCCAGTAGACTGTTTATGTCCTGTATTCTGTCATGGTGACAGGAAAGACAATTATGGACTGGTGAGGTGGTTCAAAGGGTAAGATGCCTGCTGTCAGCCTGCTGGCCCGAGTTTGATCATTGGGACCCTTGTGGTGAAAGGAGAGCGACCCTCCAAGCTGTTCTCTCCACACTATGCATACTGTGCATACATGCTCACACACATAGCTGTTAAAATAACATGGAAATGTAAAGTTTTTAAAAAGAAAGATAGCTAATATATTACTAATGTTTTTATTACATACAATTTACAAATTCCATTGAAAAAAATTCTCCCAGAAACTGAAACAAAAGCATATCCAGGTAATTTCTGCTCTTGTCGGTAAGGTTTGTGTCTGTCCCACAGACGCTCATATGCCGGAAGCTTAGCCCACTCGTTTTGAGCTGAGATAGTCATCCACTCTTGGACTTTCACCATCTAAAGCAGTTAGTAAAATAAACCTCTTTTCTTTGTAATATACCCACTCTGAGGAATTTGGATACAGCCACAGCAAACTAGCTGATACAGTCACTAGCAACCAGAAGTGACTCTTAAAAGTAAGAGCATTTCTGTGGTAATAGAAATGCGTCGTTAGCTTGAGATTTTATTCTGGTTGGAGCCTATATCAGGAAGCATGTAAAAATGGACAAATATTTCTCAGTAAACTGAAAAACTCACTGTCCCTAGGTATTTTTATGACTAAAAGGTAGGACACATGACATGGTTCGGTGTCTGATGATTAAAACTGAAAATGGAGTCTATTCTGAAATACCCACAGATGTTGATGTGGAGCATGCAGATGGTGCCCCAGTGTCCGCATTGATTCTGTACCCAAGCTTCTACTGACAGGGGAGCTGGGGCATGCAGTGACTCTTAGGAAGCACCTACAGGAATTCCTTCCTGGTGAAGTTTTGGATAATGGTCTCATAAGTTAGTATTGCCTAACGGTGGACGGCTTCAACCTAAACTTTAAACAAGAGGGCATGGAGAAGGTAATGCAGGAACCGCTTAACGTTTTGGGAAAACAAGCCTCAAAATCCAAAACATTTCTTTCCATTTTTTAAATTGAAACACTTTGACACCTTGCATTTTATTTTATATTCTTCCATTTTTAATTGTCCACATAATAATCGTACAAAGTTATGGGTAGTGTAAGATATGTCCATTCATGTACACACTGTGTAATGATCAAATCAGGGTAATTAATGGGTGTATTACTTCAAATATTGCTTGTTAAATGCAAACCAATGCCTGAATTAAAACTGCAAAAAAAAAATCTAGATAAATTCTTAATTATTTTTGGTCACATGGAGAAAAATAAATTTCTCAGACTTGACATAATATGATTAAGAAAAAAGACCCTTTAGAAGGGAATTGCAGTGTTTGCTCTAAAATGTCCCAAGGTGAAGCCCCCTCGGCAAGTTCTCATTGCTGTGCCACAACCCTCCCTGAGAAGTGGAGTTTATAATGGAAATGCCGAAGCACCACCTTAATTATCAGATTGCTACCGGGCACCGGCATAATGAAGGAATTTCCTGATTTTTGCACAGTGAATACTAATTGACGCTGGAGAAGGGAGACCAAGTGGCCTCCCTGCAGTAAAATGGCGCCATCTAAAGGAGAGGAGGGCAAGCCACAGAGTGGTACTTGCCCAGGGTTCAGTACAGTGTCTTATATTCACAGGGCAGCAAACTTAAAGCAGTTGTATTTTTAGACTCCAAAATTCCAAAATGGAATTCTGTTGCATTGCTAACACAGCTGGATGGCAGGTGAAGTTGGAGTGGGGCTCTGTACCCCAGTTGCCTACAGTGGACACTTCTAAGTAGAAGTCTCTTGACTTCTGTGGTAGGAGCCATTAGTTAGGCACATCTAAGAAGAGGGAGGAGCTAAAGGGCAGGGAAGCAGATGAGTCCAGTCCTGAGAAGATGAGCTGTACATGGAGCAGAAGTTTGGGGGTTGTAGGGGAGGAAGGTTCTTTTGTGTGGCTATTTTGCTTTGTGCTGTGCAATGGAAAATCTAGCCCTCAGTCTCCACAAGTGTAGCTGTCACATTTGTGCACATAAGGAAAGCAAACAGAGAGGGACAATAAATCATGCTTCATTCTACAGTGTGCAAGCCACTGATTTTTTTTCCCCCTTAGGGTCAAGATGTTTCTTCAAGTGTGGGGTTACCAAGGGAAAAGGACATATGTCCCCAGACACACATGCTCTTGTGGCCTGTGTGAAGGCTCTTATATCTGGATTCAGATGCCACTGAAAGACATGACCAGACCTTCTTCCCTCTAGGAACCTAGGAGCAGCACACACCAGCGGCCTCATTCCTCAATTCAAAACTCTGCTTTGGATCTCAGCTTCACCTTCCACCCTTGCCATAGGCCCATGATTCGTGGAGCATCAAGAATTCATATGAAGACATCAGGACTGAAAAATAAAACACTGGTATTTCGGACCAACTGTCTAAGAAAGTGAGGTGCTCCTCAAAAACCAGGGAAAGCTTGGCTTTGCCTATCTTGTACAGAGGCAGTAAATAGGAAACAAATGCCACCATGGGCTATTCATTGACTGGAAAGTATAGAGGATTGAACTGTCTCCTATCTCTGGAGGTCTGCTCAGTAACACGGAACGGACATCAGGCTAAGGTTAAAAGTGGCATTTCTAAAGCAGCAGAGAATTTCTATTGTGGTGAGCCATAGAATATTCCCTTGATGGAAGCTACTTTTACACTACCCAAATGGAGCCACGGAACGTTCTGAGTCATTTTAAATAACCCAGCGGAAGCACACTCACGTGGAGGATGGCAGTGATTTTGCTAACATTGTCTGATACATTGTCATGTTGTCTCCCTAGCAGGCTCTGCTCCAGACAGGCCAGCATGCACAGACTGTGGTTTTTGCCACTAACAGCTAAAATAATGGCAGTAAATGTTAGTCACCTGTTCAGGACTTCCTGCCCTTCACACAGGTCAGCCTCCAGGATCAGGCTAAGCATGAGGCCATCTCCCAGTAAACCAAAAGGAAAACGAAGACAGCATCCCAGCTTCATGCACATCCCTAAGATGGAAGCTGTTGAAGCTGGAAGCAAATGCTTCTCTTCTGAAAAGGTGAGTTAGCTGAAAAGGTGAGTTAACTTTTGGTGAGGCACTGATCTTGTCTTAAGAAAGACTGGAATTTTGCCCCTTAAGATACAGTGACTAGATTTATTGCAGGTCTTAAGCAGCATTGGCAGCCTGGGAAAGTTCTACCTATTATACTCTGTCATTGCTCCGCCAGAGGTATATAAAATACTGCTATGGTTAAAATATATTATGGAGATAATTTATGTAAACATTCTGAATTCAAAGTGTTCTGGTATTTGGTTCACAGGTAGAGTTCAGATTGGCCTCCAAAGTTTTAAAAAAATCTAGGAATAAGTGATACATGACTCAAAACACAGAAAAAAAAATGAGATAACCGCCAAGACCTATAGCTCTAAGTTGAGGATTCTGGTTAATGTCTTAAGTGATGTTCTAGAATTTCTTCAGCACACACTAGCGCTAGCACTCTGATGGCTTCATGTTTTCTGCTTGTCACGAACCTCTTCATTGCCAGCTTCTCCACCTTACCCTCACTTGTTCCTCAGAGGTTGCAAAAGCTTGCTGGGTCTCATTGCATTCAGAGGACTCTTATTTCCTCCCATCTTCCTAGATGCATTTAGAACTCTTTGGGTGATGCAGGAGACTGAAATTCCACCATCCCCTTGGTAACTGTCACTCTCTTTGCCTCCAAGAATAGGCTACCTCCTTACATACTCCTGCCTCTTGAGGAAGACCATCTGCTGTCTCAGAACCTACAGAACTGTTCATCTCTGACTTCCCAGAGAGGCCCCAGGTACTACAGAATTTAACGGTCCAGGTGAGTTAGCGTAAGGGTGGGACTCAAGAGATCCAGGCACCAATCTGGATTCCAGGTTGCAAAACCTCTGTTCTTCTTCCCTGATGCTCTAGGCTTGCCACAGCCCACATGGACCCAATTCACAAGAACAGGGGGTGTTGAGCCTTCACTATCATCACTGTGCCTCCATGGGATGGAGAAATCAAGCTGCTCTGGTACCTGGATCTGTTGTTCCTGAGAGTCTCAGGGGGCAAGGGGATGCTGAAAGGCTTTTGAAAAAAAAATCAAGATTTCTGGGCTCTATCTGGATCCATCACTCTATTGCCCAGGATCCCAGAAGGGATATCTGATTGTGTCTCACAGCCTTCCAGACTGCCAGGACTGAGCGGATGAGTAGCCTTCTTGGAAATATGTGTATATTGGTTGTACCCCCACTTTAGAATAATGGTGAAGGAAATGATCTTCATGTCTCATGCTCCCAGGTCTACAAAAGAGATCAGTCCTAAGCAGTGTAACACCTAGAAATGAACAAGAAAGTAACCAGAGGACTGATTTTGCAAAGTGAAAGTATCCAGTTCCCGCCCCCCCCCAAGAACAAAGGGATATGACAGAATCACTGATTGTCTTGAGTGGGTGTAGTTAGAAATTTAAGTCCAAGTGCAGCTGAACTGTCTGATCACACTGCTGGGTCCTGGAAATGCCTCTCCATCTCAGGCTGTCTCTCACTGCATTGGGTGATGTTTGGACCTGTTTTAAGTGATATAGCAACACCAGGGGACATGGCTGTATAGGGCTGCTGAAGACCAAACATCTTTATTGAAAGCCATGGGAAAGGTTGAGTGTGTGATAGAAGCTACAAAGACCATGGGACAATGTTTAGCTGGAAATATAAAGACAGAGGAGATGGTAGGCATCTGATGTAACTCTGCTTTGGGGCAATTTTTGGTGAATTAGGAACTTGCACATTGTGGAGAGAGATGGCCTGGTGGCTAGGAGTGCGTACTGCTCTTGTAGAGGATCTGAGTCTGGCTCTCTGCACGCATCAATCAGCCTGTAATTGCAAGCAATTCTAGCTCCTGGAGGATCTGATATCCTCTTATACTCCCCATCCTGACACACAAATATACATAACTTAAAAATAGTATACAGATTAATTGGGAGGAGAAGGTCATAATTACATTCTTTTTATTTGCATCTTATGCCATGTGACTTTGCAGCTCTCCCATAGCTAGAGGTAGAATCTACGTCTTTTTTACTTGAATTAGGGCTCATATTGTGCTTCCATTTGGCCAATTGCATGAGCCTTAGATGTGAAGGGGCAGGGAAAACCTTGAATGTCATCACATGTCACTTACCATCCTAGAACCCATCTTCTGAGAGGGTGCCTGAATCAGCTTGGTGAGGAGAGGCTCTGAATAGCAGAGCCACATCAGGCCTGACTGATGCTGAGCAAGAAGAATGGCCACCTCAATCCTTCAACTACAAGGAACCAATCTCTATCCACAGGAAAGAGGAAGGAGCTCAGCAGAAGGCCATATGCCTCAGTGCAGATGACTGTCCCAATTAACTCATGGGGTTCAGCCTGGAGACATCCTGATTGAAGGACTCTGGTAAGTGTTTCTTGGGCTCTTGAGCATGGGTACTGTGAAGCAGTAATTGTGCACTTCTTAGCTCACCTCTTTCATTGTTTCATACATAGCACAAGAAAATTAATATAATATCTAAAGCAAATTGTCAAAGTATGAACAACCAGAGAACCTAAGAGACTTTCTGAATATTTTGAAACCTTTCAGTAAATCTGAACTCATTTAAAATAAAAATATATAAAAATAAAGCATACATAAGGCCCTCAATGTACTATATATTTTAAAAATATTTTTGTTTTGTGCCTTGTTTTTTTTCTTTTGGGGGGTGGGGAAGGGTTTCTTTGTATAGCTTTTGCTGTCCTCTTTGAACTCACAGAGATCTGCCCACCTCTGTCTCCTGAGTGCTGGGATTAAACTGCTTCCACTGCTTAGTGGCTAATAGCATTTTTTTAAAAAAATATTTTTGCTATTTTTAATTATGTGTGTCCTTGGAGGTATGTATGTGGATATATGAACATGAAATCAGATGCTCTTGGAGTTCAAAAGAAGGTAACAGATACCAGGAGCCGGAATTATAGGTAGTTGTGAACTGCTCAACAAGCATGCTAGAAAATGAACCTGGGCTCTCTGTAAGAACAGTATACACTCTTAACACCCTCCCATCTCTCTAGATATAATAATATTTAAAATATACAAAAGCATTGAATTCCTAAAAAGTAAACAACTCATCCCCTCCATCTCTTTTTTTTCAGATAAGGAAACTGAGGCACTAAGATTTTAGGTAATATGCCTGGGATTACTTACCTAGCTAAGCACATACCTGAGACTGGGTCAGACCTGACACTGGACTGGACTGACTTAGTGATACTGAAGTGATGCCATGCCCGCCAGAAGACAGCGTGGATGTGATTGGGCATGACACCTTAGATCCTGGAACCCGTGAGGAATCAGGCTTTCTGGGTTCTACTTTCATTTAGCACAGTATGACAGTCACAGCAGAGAAGACTTATGGCACACGACTTTAACAACAGTAGTCTAACTGGCTCCTGTTGGTGATATTATATGTTAACACATAAACCCATGCTATGGAGCTGATTCTTTTCTAGTTCAAATTCTTAAGCCTCCATGCTCGAGCAAGCTACCAATCTTCAAGCTGGCCAAAAATGTACCCACAAGGCATAAACATTTGGGCACCTAATATGGAACAGAGACTGAAGGACAGAAAGGACGAGGCATGAGCTTTGTACATTGAACTGAAATCATTCAAAACTAGAGTTCCTGCCTTACACTGTATGGATTTTGCACATTGCTCATACCTTGGGATATAGAAGAGGGAGTCAACTGAGTTTCATTATAAAGCCTTGTCTCCTTAAGATCTGTCTGACCTCAGAGAGGCAAATGGTGAGTAATTCAAAGTATTTTTGAATGAAAGTGTCAATTTAAGACCCTCCGTGTAAAACGTACCTACAAAGCCTATTTGCAAAGTAAATTTACTCTGGATTCTTGATACCTATGAAAGTTTTTTCTATGATATTTATTTAAAATTACAACAGTTTACATTAGAAACAAGCTCAAACAATTAAGGTAAAAGATAAATAACTGCATACAGTTTAATTTTACAAAATGCAAACATACATCTTTCATTGTTCCATTATCTGAGTATTAAGCGCCACATAATTGCACAAGGCGTTTTCACATGTCTTAAAGGCTCTAAAATTACAGAGTTGACTTTTGTGAAATAGTCTTTATTTTCCTCCATTCTTATACAAATAATTGACCACACAGATTAAATTTAAATCAGAGCTAGGTATGTCCCCTGTAGAGCTTCTTGTCTCTTGTATTTGAAAGTTGGCAGCTAGTGATAGTTAGTAGAGCCTCCTTGGGTTCCTAGGGAACTCGGGATGGGGTAGGGGGTGAGGAGGACTGTTTAAGCTTCAACAATTTAAGGTATTTCAGTCAGAATGGTCATTTGGGTCTGGGACTCAGGTAATGTCCTCTCCACGTTTGTGTGAGAAAGTCCCCATTCTAACTACCCTGGGTAGATTATGATCATGTTTCTTTTTCTTCCTCGGGAACACTCCTACAGTATGTGAGAGGTGGTGAGTTAGGCTAGTCACTGAAGCCCTGGGTGCTGCTTCACTCTGATCTGTAGGCACTCTGTGAGAAGGCAGGAATCCTACGGCTTCCCTCAGTGCATCATGGGAGTGAAGTCGAAGAAGCAAAACAGGACTCTTTTTCTTCCTCATCCCAGAGCAAGAAATTACTCATTTCTGCCCTGGAGATGCCAGCTTGAATTCTTTCTTTCATTAAAAAGCCACTCATTTTTGTTGATCAATCACGTGGCATGAGTGCAGGAAAAAAAAAAAAGTCAGCTCAGATAAGATGCCCTCCGCTGAATGGTTAATAGTTACTTATTATCAAGACACATAGGAGCAGCAGGAAGTGACTGTGATGCTAGTTGGCCAGAGAGTGTTTTCATGGTGTGTTCCACTTTGGGAAACCTGATCTGGCTTCTCAGAAAGCCTTCTGAAATATTATCCCTCTTGCCCTGTCCCCAGCTCTAGGTTTCCTAATTACGATGCTTGATATTACTTCTGTAATTGCAGGGAGGTGGGGCAAGAAGAGAAGGAATGAAGTTGATTGCCAATGTCCTCAGAACCTGAGGATGAAGAATGGAAGACAGTCCCTCTCACCCAATATCAAGATCTCCTGATGTTCCAAGGTGAGGCCACTCGGACCCTGTTATTAGATACCTTGGAGGTGGGCATGCAGCTTCCTACTGAAGTGACAACCATCTACTGAAGGGACAGCTGCACTGGGATAACCCGGAAAAGTATCTGATTTCACTATTGTTCTTCCTTGGCCTGACATGAAGCCAAGCATTGTCCAAGTTTCTATTGAGTGAGCTAATAAAACCGGTTTAAACAGTTTTGTTGTTGTTGGGCTCATTCTAGGCAAGTTAAACTATAGAGCAAAGCATTTCCAAGTGGCTTCAAAATGATTAGTTTCATCCAACTGTGTCATAAAGAGCTCATTTCTCTGTCCAATGATAAGAGTGTAAAAATCAACAAGAAAGAGTCCTTACTTTTGAGGATCGCAGAGAGTTATAAAGAACCAAACACTGTGGCTGAGAGAACAGGCTTGGTCAGTAGAGCAATTGTCCTACAAAGAGGAGGTCATAAGTAAAATGCTCAGAACTCACATAGAAAGGCAGACATAGTGGGGATAATTTGTAGTTTCATCTCTGGGGAGGCAGAGAAAGTAAGCTTACTGGGCTGGCCATATGGCTCTTGGCAAACTCCAAGCCAGTGAAAGACCTTGTCTTTAAAAACAAGGTAGATAGCTCCTGGAGGTTGTCCTCTGACTTCCACACGAGTACCCAACTGTGTGCACGCATACGCGCACACACACACACACACACACACACACACACACACAAGCATTGGAGGCAGTGTTGTGAGGCTACTAAATTAGTGAGACACACTTGAGTCCAAGTTCCAGCACCGTGCCGTGGGTTTTTGTCACCTCAGGCAAATTATTAAAAACATCTACTGCCCAGAACTGATGATAATGTGAACTTAAGAGTTGTTTGAGGATTAAATATGTTAAGTGTTAAAAAGCACTTGGAAGGCTGCCCAGCCCATAGCACCCCTTCAGGGAATGACGGCTGTCACTGCTATTAACAGCTGTGCAGCCTCGAGCAGGTGAAACCTGTCGTGTCTGTTTACCTGGGTGCACGGTGGAGAGTACAGTCACAGGATGATTCAGTGAGTGCTCTGCCACTCTTAGGTTATTGTCTCCCTGCACCACAAGGCCGGGTCCCCATCACAGTGGCTATTTCGGTCATGAGGATTCTACAGTTAAAGGCTTTAAGCTGGGCTCTCACCGAGATACTTAGAACTCAAGCCTTGTGTTGGGGCAGAGCCCAAGACCAGAACACCTGCACCAACACCTGCTCAGCAGGTGTCTCCCTGGTCCTTTCGAGTGCCTCTGTGCTTCCAGTCCCCATTGTGTGCTTGGTTGATGAGAGTTCCATTCTAACTCCACTGGAGTATCCTTGAAAATATGGAGACAGAACATCATTCTGCTTTCATGGCCAAATGCTCTCAGGTACAATTTAGAGCCCTAAGCTTTCCATGACACCAGTGTTTCACATGAACTCACACCCTAGTCTCACTGTGTTTCTCCTCATGCTCCCCACCCTACAGCCCAGGCCTGTCCTATCTGTTGCCACTCTCCCTAGTAACAAGCCCTTGATATATTATTATACCTGAGCTCCTAGTGCAGAGTCTGATACTCAGAGAGCCTGAAGTAAAACTGCCGATACTTCCATCAAAGATCTCAGACAAGTTTATGGTACCTGTTCGTGAAAATACTGTATAAGGTGCTCTTCCTGGGAAATAGGGTTGGTCAAAAAGGTTGGGGATCTTCATGGCCAGCTTGGTCTATGTTCTCCTCCCCAAGTCACAGTATTTGTCATATACTAAGCCACATGCCTTTGCACAACACAGACTGCTGAGGAGCTCCTGGAAGATGGCTATGTACTGAACATCAGCTTCCCCTGTTACTGCCATTACTATAGTAACGATCATTCCAGTAGTTCTATTGCTACTCATGGTATCCTCAGAACAGAATTGAGAAATGGTCACTGAAGCTTCCTTCTCTAACAAAGAACTGAGAGCCGCAGAACTTTCTCTGCATGCAGGGTCCACGGCCCACAAAGGCCAGGCCTGGCCAAGACCAAGCAACAGTTCCTTTTGTTAATCTTAGCTGTGTGCCGATGAGCTTCCTGATCCAGGCTGTTGAATATACAGTCCCTGTTCCCATCCATCTGGGATAGATATGCTGGTCAGATTCCCAGTAACAGAGTTTGGAAAGCCATATGGTTTTACTACCCAACAACATTTAAGAATTAGGGGAAGAAATTATGGGCGTCTCAGGTGATGTTCTAGTAGCTGCTTTGATCGGTATGAAACGAAGTGAAGTGTAAATATATGTGTGTCTGTTGAACATGACTGTGGGTGATGCTTGGTGTTATCATTAATTGTCCAAAGTATCTCATAACACAGTGTCAGGATTTGGGGAATAAAATATACTTCCAAAGGAAGCTACCCAGTATTTCCCTCAGGAACTTTTACAAGGTCTGCTACCAAGTCCCAAAGCAGCCTGTATTCAGGCCAATGCACCTGCTGACTGTAGAGAAACTGTTTTGATGAACACACTGCAGTCCCGGGTACACCCGATGTATCCATCTCCTGCCACCTTCCTAACATATGTCATGGTGGTGAAACAAGAGCAAACAAGAGCTAATGGGCTGTTCTTTCCAGGGATTCTTGTTCAGTATATGATTGCTTCTCTCTTAGCCCTCTCTCCTGCTCTGTTATGAACTGCTGTCTTCTGTGACAAGATGAATACTCAAAATGGACAAGGCTATCTACCATTGGGTGGAAAGAGTAGACTACTCTTAGATCTCCAGGAGGCCTTGGGACAAACATGGATACAATAAAGTCAAGTTTTTTAGGTTTGTCGAAGCCAGGGAGAACCTGGCCTTGGGAAACTTAGTGAATTCTCAGAGTGAAGACTAGGAAGCATATCCCATAAGAGTTTTGGGCTAGTGGGCTCAGCAAGGATGTTGAATTGGGTTTCAGGAGGAAGAGTAGCTCTTGCTTGCTCCAGAGTCTTATCTTCCAGGAGGAGGTGCTTACATAATTAGTTACATACATACTTTGAGTGAGTAGCTATTTGTTTGTGCCTGGCATTTTGAGAGACTAGAGAAGGCACACCCTGAGACCAAACTCCTGGTATGAGCTCAGCAATTTTAAGCTTCAATGTGCTCACCTTAGCAGATCCAGAATGCCTTATTTTTATGAACTTTCTCCCATCATGGTGTGACAGAACAATGACTTCCAGATCAAGAGGAAGAAGGATGCCTCCACAGTATGTGCAAATGATGACATTGGCCCACATCTGTACCTAGTCCTCGTAGCACAGATCCCTTGCTCCTTGAAGCATATGTAGCTATGGAGGAAAAGGTAGGTGTTTCATTAACTTCTGTTTGCTTTCTATACCACATAGGGAATAGGGGCTAAAACTAACCAGTTCTTTTTTTAAATGAAGAAAGTTGTTATCGTCATAATAAGCCCTTGTGTGTGTGTTTTCTGGTGTGCATGTGTGTGAGAGAGGAGGGGAGAGGGAGAGAGGGGGCTATAGCAGCTAGCAAGAGAAGAGGAAGCAGAACCCTATTCTTATATTCTCAGGATATTCCCACTCACAAACAACTTGAAGCAGAATCCTTTGTAACAAAGGAATACAGCCAGATACTATTCTGTCCTCTCTTCTCAGCCAATTTTTGAATGTTCTGGAAGGCTGAGGCCTAGATCCCATTACTGACCTCTATGCTCTTGACGTAGGTGTCAGACTCTAGGTAAGGCTTCCAAGCTTCTTACATATGGAGTCAAGGTGATAGAAGGAGAACATTCACAATAACTAGTCCCCTCTTCCTCATCTAACAGGACTATGGTGGGCCATGGGCAGCACTGGCTTCTCTTTGCAGCACAGAGAGTACTTTGGAGTGAAAAAGCCATAAGCTCCTGCTATGCGGACTCACCACAGCTGGGGAGAGGTGCACCCACCCTGAGATCGGTGATTGTGGTCACTCCTTCTTTTTTCTCTCTCAACTGGGCTTTACAAAAGTATTGGTAATCCTCTGTTGTCCAAAAAAGTAGGTTCTATAAACATAACAAGCCATGAGGATAGTTGTCACTATTACAAAGAAATTGCTAGTGACAAAGAAAGGCTTTTCACATTTGGGAAATGGGCAACTTATCTGTCTCTCTTCTATGAAGGGTGGACCAGCCTGGCTTCACCTGGGCTCTGAAGACTAAGCTCCATTCTTTTTAGGAAAAAGAAGACAAGTATTAGGCAAACCCTTTGAGAAAGAAATGCAGAATTGTTTTGAAAACTATTCCTTTTTTAAATGGGTGGAATTCACATTGTCACCATCTTTCATGATCAAAACAACAGTGTGGAGACATCGACATTCACAGGTACCAAAAATAAATTTCCTTTGGATGTTAGTAAACAAAATTACAAAGGCAGGAATAAAATCATAACAGTTTATAACATGGCATATGACAAAGGTTTGGGTTAAAGAATAACATTTGGTTAGACACCACCTATGTATATAAAATCTCTCTCTCTCTCTCTCTCTCTCTCTCTCTCTCTCTCTCTCTCTCTCTCTGCCTACTTACCTAGCTACCTATACTCTGTCTGAAAAACTAGTTACCTATTCATCCATCCACTATCTGTCTGCCTGTCTGTCTGTCTGTCTGCCTGCCTGCCTGCCTATCTATCTATCTATCTATCTATCTATCTATCTATCTATCTATCTATCTATCTATCTATCTGAAGTGCTAGGAACCAAACCAAGAAGTTCATGCCGGCTGTGAAAGTACTCTATCAATTAGCTTCATCCCCAGACTCTGGTTAAATCTCATTTCATGAAAAAATAAGTCAACTGGAAAACCTCATACAAAGTATAAAATCTCAACACTATGGTGTCCAAACTTATTGGCTGCTGATGGCTGAAACTTTCTCAAACCTTCTGGACCACACACATGGTCAGAGGCAGAAATGGGGCCAGCACTTTCAACTTCCATGATTTATTGCTTGCTTGTGCTTATTTCTTATTTCTTTGCAGCCTTTCAAAACAGCAGTTCTTGGTATTTTCATAAGAAATTACATTTTCCTTGTTTTCCAGTAGAAGAATATTTTTAGAGTTGAGGCAGTGTGTGAAGTCCTACAGAAAAGGCAGGGAAGGATTCTTCCTCTAGCCTTACTCATCTGAAGAGCTCCAGGCATGTTACTGTGTGTGGGAGACCATCAATTTCTACCCTTGAAGCCTGGCTTCTATCCTGAGGTTGAAATAGGGACAAGAAGGCTCTTCTTCAAGGATCCTGCAAGTGACAGCTCAGTCCCTCTTGTGAGGCATGTTGGTAGTTGTTGAGAGTGATTGCTGTGCTTGGTCCCTGGCCCAGACAAAGTGCTGAACATTCAGAAAGGACAGAAGATGGACCTATGGAGAAAGGAAAAGTAACATCTTTATCTCTTCAGGATAAGAGAAGCCCGAGGCTATAGGCACTAGACAGACACCAGTGTGGGTGTTTAATAGGAACCCTGATTCCTTTCTTTCTCCTATTGGTCATCTTTAGAAATCCACCCCTGTGCCTTCAGTCCTTTTCTCCTTGAAACAGGAAGCCAGCATCTCAGGAAGCCCACTTTCCTTGTCAACCTGTATCCCTTTAACTCTCTTTCACTTTCCGTTCACAACCCACTGGAGGGAGCAAAGTCACATGGCCATAAGAACCTGGAGTACACATGTGCTGACAGATGGTAACATCTGTATACAGTCTTCGGCCTGGCTGATAGTAAACTCTAGGTAAGAAAGCATGTTGAAGGGGTCTTGTGTTAGCCTCTCAAGTAACCAAAGTCTTAGTAGTAACCACCTGGGATCATTTCATTCTGAGCCCACTTCTATCTTTATGACAATAGAGTTGTAATAGGCAACAATATCCACCATGAGTGTGGGACTGGAATGGAGTGACACTTAATATATATTACATAGCCAGAGGCTGGCACACTCCAGCATCTTGCTTCTCAGTGTGTATAATCACTAAAGTTACTTTTTGTGTGTGGAGGCTGCTTCAGTTTTGTATCCCCATTTGCATTCTTTCAGATCAGCTTCCATAGAAGATAAATGACTTTGAAGCATTAGGCCTGGAGCACTCAGAGCACACAGTGTTGTTCTCTCCCAAGACACACTCTCTTGTCAGTCAGTAGATATCCAAAGCACTCTGAAAATCTAATTGATTGGTTACATTGACACAAAAACCTTTATCCACAGCTGCAGAATCTGGGGTAATCCATGGATCTGCAGGTGTCTGTCTAAGGTCCTAAACGCCCCCTTCTCTATAGAAATTCTTGGAGATCTTCCTGAAAGTGACAAGGGGCAGGAGAAGGCCACCACAGCACAACTTCCAAGCAGCTGTTGGATAGTTCATCTCTTAGGCAGCACTCACATTGTTCTCAGGGATTCTTTCTAATCAAAAGCCTTTGTGTGTTTTTGTTTTTAAATTTAGAAAGCACTGGATCCCTGGCTGGCTACTATAAAGGTGCTACAAGCTAATGCTGAGGTACAGTAACATCAAAAAGAATAGGAGAGAAGCATTGTACATCGAGAGCCGAAGATACCCAGGTGGCATGTGTTCAACCTGGTGAGTTCCTCAACTCATCCCAACTCAGTGCAGATTAGAAGAGGCTCTGACCAAATGGAGGAGAGGGGTACAGGCAAAACAGACCCAGAGATGAGGGGGAGGAGGTGGTGGGAACCTTCAGTTACCTGAAGGTTGGCTGAGGCAAATGTTTTGTTTATAAAGTCATCCTTCCCTGCCTTTTCCTTTTTTCCTTGCAGATGATGTTAATTTTCAAAGACGTTATCCTCCTTTGTAAGGGTGATTCATGCCCCTTTCTACGAGAATGGGATGCCACATGAAAGTAGAACAAAGAAGAAGATCGGAACTCCTGTTTTATTTGAAGTTACTCCAGAGTCCTGTGTACATAATGCTTCCATTCTACTGGAACAAAATGTGCCATTGCCAATGCCTTTGTTTCCTTTCACTTAATAGTTTAGTATAATCATCACATGCTATTACAATTCTTTTGTAAGCGTCACTCACAATTCTCCCCTCCTCCCTCCCTCCCCCCCCCCTCTGTATGTGTGTGGTGTTTTACTGATGTCAATTTCCCCCCATTCTCCTGCATAGAAACATTTACAGTATTCTAGGATTTTTTTTTTTTTTTTTTTTTTTACCTTCCACCCTGCCTCTCTTGCCCCTGACCACCCTCATGTACCTATTATACTGTGAACACACATTCCGGCTGCCGTCTGGCAATTCACTATGACGAGCCCCCCCCTCCAATTTTTTACTCATTTATTATTTGGCTAATGTAGCATAATATTTTTCTAATACTCGGTGTTCTATTTTGTCCACAGAAATAAATACCACTGGATTAAATTTGTGTTTGTGACCCTGGGTCAGACCATGCCCTTTGACTGGAGAGTTCTCTCTGTAGAATTTCAGTGAAAAGAGATCCCTCCCCCTCCCCTGAGCTCTATGGGAAGGGTGAAGCTCCCAAGGCAGGAAATAGACAGAACCTGGAGGGAGGTCTCTTGTAATATCAGCTGCAGGAGGTGTGCCCCACAGTCGTCATTATTCCTGCATCCTGGAAGCATCTACCTGGAAGTAAATAACTGAGAAGGAGCACTGGGGAGAAAGAAGCATGTGTTGATATGTGGAGCTGACAACATGGCCAAGACGACTGCAGAGGTCTGCTCCGTGTGCTTCTCCTAGGAGAGTCCTGCTCCGACTGTTAAGCGGAAGTCCTCTTTAACTGTAAAGTGGCATTAGGAAGGAGGAGGTGATGCTAGGTGGCCAGAAAGAGACAGGCACACAGAGAAGCTGCCATGATTCTGTGCTGGCTAAGGAAAATCCACACCTCTCTGCTCTCTCTCCTTCCTTTGTCTTCAGTAGTTATCCATCCTGGCCCACACTCTTACTTGTCTCTACCCGAGGAAGGCAATTCACACATATTGTAAGAGTTTTGTGAATGGTGTGGATGTATGGCTTATAAAGTTTTACACTTCTCTTTAGGCCTCTTCCTATGAGACAGGCAGGATTCTCTATGTGTGCTGAATGCCTCCCCTGCCCTCTAGCCTCTGAACCTGGTCTTGTGACAAGGTGTTTGAGCAGAATGTGAAAAACGTATCTGCTACCTGCTATGTTTAAGCTGATGAGTTTGCTGCTCTGGACACCGTTGAATTTTACAGTTCTTTTTGTTACCACGGCAAAGCTAACTAACAGTGGATGACAAAGATCCTGTAGGTGAACAAGGCTTTTCTCTCTTAGAAGTAAAGACCATAGAGAATAGTTGTAGTCACAGGTTTTTCCTGAATACCTAGGTCAGTAGAGAGGGAACTTTCATTGAGTAGATACTCTCGTGGGAATTAAATACCTATTTTCTCCATCTTAGCTTTACCTCTACATTTAAATTTCAACTGATAACATAAGATAAAAAAATGAAACACAACTTATTAAAGACATAAGATCTGAGACAGGGGGCAGAATTAAAGACTCTGCAGAAGTAAATTAATAATATGTGTTACTTAAAATCTGCCTCGACCTGGTCTGCTCATTGTGTGAAAAAGAAAAAAAAGCAATGGGTCACAGAGGAAGGTTGCAAAAAAAATCATCATAACTCAATACACAGTCTCTCCGGTCTCTCTGTGTTCAAAAGATGTGTCTAGGAGAAGACAGATGCCTCACCAACAATGGGCGACACAAGCGACAGGGGCCATAGGTCACAAGTTGTTTGTGTTTGTCAGTATGCTTCAGGAGGCTGTGCACACTGGCCTGAAACAAAACTCTAAAGGTCAGCTCCGTCTGCTCTTCTGGCTCCCAGCTCGCACCTGCCTTTATGACCCTCTGTGTACAAAGGAGGGGGCAAGAGGCCTTTGGAAAAACTAATACTAAACAGGCCGTTTCCTGCAGTGGAATGAAGCCGACACTGACTTTTTGTTAAGTCCTACCAAAGAAAAGGTATTCTTCATAAATCTGCTTCCAAAAGATGACCAGTTTTTTTCTCTCTCCTCCAGAGTTCTCCACAAGTTTACTTTTTAGGAAGTTTGAATATAAGATAATGCATTATCTGCGTTGACACTTTGGGTCAAGTCTGGGAGTCCAGATTGCTTTTCCATCTGCAAAAAAAAAATCTGAGCTATGCCACCAGCAGAACTGGAAAACAAATTGAACAAATCCTGAACAATTAAGACCAGCATGGAAGCCCCAAGTCAAGATTCAGGATTTCCTTTTCTGTGTCACTGGTGCACATCCTAATTGTGGCATCAAGGAGCCTGGAGCTATGGCAGGGAAGGAGTAGCTTGTCTTCAGAGTTTGTCACTGTCACCGGCTAGATGAGGATGGCAACCAGGACCCCACTGGATTATTGGGGGGATTCGGCAAGACAGCTCAGAAGAGTACATAGTACAAAGTTTGGCACATAGTTGTCTCTAAGGACATAGTAGGTCCTTAGTTCTGCTTGAAGAAAATATTGCACATTAGGTCACATGCACGATGTGTAAGGTTGCTGAAAGGAAACATGGGTGTGCTGCAGAGTCATTGAACACTGGGCTAATTTCCATCCTATCACAAATTGCCTTGGAAAACGACCTTATAAAGAGAGAAGATTTGTGCTGGTTTTGCACAAAGCTTGGAGGTTTCATTTCACAATCTCAGATCTCCTCCTTGCTTTGGGTCTGTAGTGTGGTGGCACATTGTAACAGAGTACATGGTGATGTAAGAGAACTCACCTCACACTTAGGCAGCAGGAGAGAAAAAGGAGGAGACCTTGGGGTCCCACAATGCCCTCTGGCTACACATTTCCAAGAGTGTGCTAGCCTTCCACAAGTCCTGATCTCAGTACCCCAGGATGGGTACAAGATCCCGCTCCTGCCCAGAGCCACAAACTCAATTCAGAATCTCTAATCTATAACACTCTGAGGAACATTCTAGATCCAAATGATTACATGTGGGTCTTCTGAATGGCACCAGGAAATCTTCCTAATATTTGGAGCAGATATCTGATGCCATCATTTGTGTGCCACTAGGATTGGTGCAAAGTGGTCCCCCAGCAGGGACTCAGAAGCTCCACATGGGTAAATACAAGGGATACACTGACTTCAAATCCACACTTATGCCTGCATTCACACTAACTGCTTTTTAAAAATATTCCACGCATATGCAAGAGTAACAGAAATCTTTCTAGAACTTTCTGGGAATCCATTTAAAACATATAAAGCTGGCAGCATCATTGACAACGTGGCTGGGATGTCTGGGTACTTCAGAGTCATACCCTTGACTCAGGATCTCAGACTAAATACTGCTTTGGAAGGGTCATGATTCCTTCTAGGGAAAGGATTATGACCCTCCTTGCTCTGAACATATCAGGTGGTTCTGGTTAGCCTATGCTGAGTAAGAGGTGGTGTTTGCCTGTAGAAGGAGGGGTAGGAATATGGGAACTGCTTCTGGAAGTCTCATGAGTGACTACAGTTCCACAATCACAAGAGAGCAGTAGCCTGAGAAAATCATGGTTGGCAGGAAGAGAAGAAAGGACAAGATCCACGTGGTTCTCTTCAAATCCTTTCCTCAGGAGAAACAAAGACCCTTTCCAAGAAAGGGTTCATTTTGGTATTCTCAAATCAAGAGTCTGATTTTTGAAAGACACAAAATATGCAGAAATCCATTTTATTCTCTTTCTTAGCACAAAAGAATTAATGAGTTAGCACCACACATCAAGGACACAAGGAAATGGAAGTACTGTGCATTTTACATTACATTCACACTAGGTGGAGATTCCAAGTCAGGCATTCCTAAGTTTATCCAGTATTTGGAAACCAAATCAAATCCCTGCACTTAAATATATGGATATTTCACCTAGTGACACTTTCTTTTGTTGAAAATGAGAAGGCAGGCTGAGCTCCTCATCTTCAAGGCTGTCCCTATTAGATCAGGGATCTGCATTACAGGTCTCTTAACTCCTCAGCTCCAATTGCTTGAAATACTTGCTCCTTTCTGCAAATGTGAGATGCAGGATCTCGTGAAACACATGTGACAAGGAAAGAGCCAGAGAGGGTAGAAGGGGCTTGGCATAGGGTAGTGTATGTTGAGGATCCCTGGGCAGTTTGCAATGTCTGGGGGAGGAAGAAAAGTTGAAGCGTATACAAGGAGAGTAAGAAGAAAGTTGATAGCTCTGTCTCTCACTTCTAAGTCACACAGAGATGTCCTAACATGAGTTTCCTTTGGTTTCCCTGACTCCAAGAAGAGAGAACATTAGTTAGTCTTTACTTGTAGTGAGATTTTTTCTCTTTTAAGAGTTGTGGCCAAATACACACAACACAAAATCTGATTATTTCTCAAGGCCAGCAACATCAAATGTATTTAGACTCTCCTTCAGTCACAATCACCTTTGTCTCCAGAACTTTCCAACCTTCTTAAACTGAAATCCCAGACTACTATGTGGCTCCCTGCTCTCTAGTCCTCAGCCCTTCCCGCCACCAGTCCACTGTGTGTGTGTGTGTGTGTGTGTGTGTGTGTGCGTGTGTGTGTGCGCGGGCCTGCATGTGTGTGTCTCTCTAATCTCTCTGTGTGTCTATGTGTGTGTCTCTTTCTCTGTGTGCATGTGTGAGTGTCTGTGAGTCTATGTGTGTGTGTTGGGAGGATTTATTAATAGTGAAATATTACTTGCTATATAGATCTATATGGATTCCCTCTTGACTTGATTCAATGTGTTATTTTTTTCTATAAAATTTTCCATCTTGTATAGATCATAAATTGTTTTGGCTTACAGTTTTCATAGATATATTTTTCTAATCTTCCTTTTTAATTTCTTTGAAATTAGTGAAATGTAAAAACTTCAGTGTCTTACCTTAGCTATCTGCATTATCTCTTCTTTGTCTCTTGGTTAAATTAATTTCAAGTTTTTCTACCTTCATTATCACTTTAGTTTTATTGCCTTTTCTTTCTTGTTTTTTTTTCTTTATTTTATTTAATATGCTTCACTCTTCCTAGCTTTTGGTATAATTGACTCTTTTTAGGATTCTTGAGGTGTAAAGTTATCTATTGGGCCCCCGTTTACTTTTAGCATATCATCCTATAGCTATATATTTCCAAGTAAGAATTACATGTTACACAGCCCACACATTTGGAATGTTTGATTGGTGTCTTCCTTTTCCTTCAGATATTGTTATATTTCCATATATTTTGTTCCTTGAACCGTTGTTCTTTGAGTATATTTACTTCACACATTTGTGAAATTTCAAGTTTTCTTTATGCTATAATTTTCTCATTATATTCAATTGTCAGCAGAGAAAAATTGGTATGCTTTCGATATGTTCAGATTTATTATGACCTATTTTGTAGCCTAACATATAGTCTATTATGAAGAAAACTATATTTGCATTGGATTTTATATTTTGCTACTGCTGGGCACAATTCAGGAAACAAACCAATTTATCCATACAGTTCAAAATTTCTGTTCTGTTCTTCATTGGAAGTAAGAGACTGACATAAGTTTTCTTTTACTTTGTTTGTGTCCTTCTGTTGATTGTTTCATATGATTTGGAGCTCTGGATCTCTACACATAGGTGTTTATAACTTATTCCTTTTTGAAGTAGTAGTCCTTTTATCATTACTTATCACAAAGCTTTTCTCTATCTCTTACATCAGGCTTTGCCAAATATACTTTGTCAAATAGGAATACAGCCACCCTGCGTTCTTTTGGTGGCTACTTTCATGGGACTATTTTCTATCCGTTCACTTTATTTTTACTTTTCTTTATTTTTTAAGCACTTTTCTTCTTTTGAGAATGTTTCTGTTTAGTATATTCACTTTACATCCAGATCACTGGACCCTGTCCTGGTCTCCCCTCTCCCTCCCCTTATCTTTTGAGAGAATGGGGATACTAAGGTATCTCCCCACCCTGGCACATCAAATCTCTGCAGGGTGAGGCACTTCTCCCACTGAGGCCGGACAGGACAGCTGAGTTAGGGGAACAGATTCCACAGACAGCCAACAGCTTTAGGGATGGCCCCCACACCAGTTGTTAGGGACTCAGATGAAAACCAAGCTGCCCATCTGCTACATATATTTGGGGTAGAGGGCAGTGCTAGGTCCAGCACTGTGTATACTTTCTTGTTGGTGGTTCAGTCTCTGAGAGCCTCCAAGGGTCCGGGATAGTTGACTCTCTTGGTCTTCCTGTAGAGTTCCTATCCCCTTTAGGGCCCTCAATCCTTCCCTTAGCTCTTACATAAGAGTCCCCAAATTCCATCCAATGTTTGCCTGTGGGTCTCTGTATCTGTCTGAGTCAGCTGCTGGGTGGAGCCTCTCAGAAGACAGCCATGCTAGGCTCCTGTCTGTAAGCATAACAGGTACCATTAATAGTGTCAGTGATTGGTGCTTGCCCATGGGATGGGTCTCTAGTTAGGCTGGTTATTGTTTGGCCATTCTCTCAGTCCCTGTTCTATCCCCGTTCCTGCATTTCTTGTAGGCAGTATACATTTCGGGTGGAAAATTTTGTGGGTGAGTTGGTATCCCTATCGCTCCACTGGGGTTCTTGCCTGACTACAGGATGTAGCCTCTTCAGGTTCCAAATCCTCACTGCTGTTAGTCTCAGCTTAGGTCACCCACATAGATTCTTGGGAGTGTCTCTTATCCTGGGTCCCTGGCATGTCCTCTTTTCCCCAACCTTTCCCTTTCAACCATAGTTTTTGATAAAATAAATGTTCAATATATAATATTTAATAGACAACATGTGACTTGGTCTCCTGTTTATGTTTTAAAACCGTCTTTGACTTTTGATTGGAAGTTTAACATATTTCTGTTTGTCTTGATCCATTTTTTTGTAGTAGCAGAAAATATGAAAGACTGGGTAATTTTAATGAGCAAATATTTACTTCTTACAGTTCAGGAAATTGGGAAGTCTTTGGTTTTGGAGTTGGTGACAATATTTTATGAAGTTCTACTTACTGCATTATTCCATGGCAGAAAATGAAAAGGTAGGGCAGCATGTATAAATGAGAGAGCAAGACAGCTAAGATGTGTGCCTCAAGCCCTCTTACAGACAGTATCAGTTCACACACAGAATCACAAATAGGTATCCTAAGACTCTGACTCATAAAGCAGTTGCACTGGGGACTGATTCTTAGATCCTATGCTTTGGAAGATACCCTCAAGCTATAAATTATGTAGAGTGCTTATTGATTACAAAGTTATTTTTGCCATTAGATTATTCTTTATGTATATCTTATTCTTCACCCACCACTTCCTCAGTGACTGCCTTCTTTTTAATTAGTTCGTTTTCTATAGAGGGATATTCTCCCTTTATCTTTTGTTTTCATGTTTATTCTACACATAGTTCCTTTATGGTTGTCATAACACATAACCTTAAGGTCATGAAAATATACTCTAAATCTGTGATGGTTCAGTTTCAGTAAAATGATAAGTCCATGGCCTTACATCTCATGGTTTATGTTACTGATGCCGTGAAATTACCTTTGCAGGCTGTGTGCTTGTTAACATGGATCCGTAATTGATTTTCTTTATTTCAATTTTTATAGGAGAGAAAATAGAATTAAAAGTTATAATATCTGAAACACTAGAGTTTATATTGGTCCATCTTTCAGTGTTACTGGAAATCCATATTTTTAGTTGTTCAACATCCTTTAATTACAACCCACAAGGATCTTCACTATTATTTCTTATAAGACTGACTAATGGTAAGAAACTCATTCAGATTTTATTTATCTGAAAATTTCTCCCTTTCATTGCTCTTTTGAGACAGTGCCTTGACACATAGTGCAGGCTGGTCTCTTTAGGCATAATGTTTTGTATACTGTGTGAAGTTTAGTCTTGGGTTATTCAAATGGTGATTTCTTTGCCCTCTTATCTTATTTCAATCTGGACATGGCCTTGTAATAATTATACCAAGAATCTCTCCTGTTTCAAGTTTGTGTAAACAGTCCTTGCCAGGGATCCCTATGGTTGAATTGGGGAATGTCTTAAAGAAGCTGAGGAAGAGGTCAACTCCATAGGAAGACCAGCAGTCTTAACTAACCTGAACCCCTGAGGTCTCTTAGACACTGAGGCACCAACCAGTCAGATTACAAGACCCCTGAAACATATATAGCAGATGACTGCCTGGTCTAGCCTCAGTGGAAGAAGATACACCTAATCCTTGAGAGACTTGAGGCCCAAGGGAGTAGGGAGGCCTGGTGGGAGTAGGGGGCTTATCCTCTTGGAGACAAGAGGGAGGAGGAATGGGATGAGGGACTGTGGGAGGGCAGACCAGGAGGAGGATAACAACTAGGCTGTAAAAATAATAGTAAAATAATAATGGAATTTTTTAAAAAAAAGAATTCATTATCAGGTTTCAAGCTTGAAATCTCCCTACCTTGGTGTTTCAAGTGCTTCAGTTATAGGTGTGTACTATCACCTCCACACCTCCTACAGTTTTTGAACAATAGTTTTGCCAGATAAAGAATTTAAGGCTGGTACTTTCTTTCATACAATACTTAGGGTATTATTCCACTGCTTTCTTTCTTTTATGTGGAGAAATGCACTAATAGCTGTATTGAGGATCTCTTGTATGGAAGAGATGCCCCACACTTGCAGCCTCCATCATTCTCCTTGTCTCTGGCCTTCTACAGTCTTACTGTAAAATGTTCAATGTAGAGAATTTAGAACCAGAACACTTAGAGTCAGGGTCAGGCTCTATTTAGCTCAATTACTCTCTCTTTCCAAGGCTCAGTTTCTTCAGCTACAAAGTTGAAGTTGGAAGTGCACTAAGCCTCGAATGAAAGTCAAACTGAAGTTGGGAAAATGTTTTTCCTTTAAAACATTTATTAACGTTAAATCTGTAGTGAAAGTGATCAGTATCACTTTTAGGTTTCCTTTGGTTCCATTGTGCAGCATAATGCACAAAGTACAGTGTGGTACATAAAACTATGCCAGGAAGTTTGGTAAGGTAGAGCAGGTAGAGATCTGGAGACTCAATGGGCACCCATGAGGCATAGGAGACTCCCAACTCCCAGACAGACTCCTGACTTGGAACAGTCCCATGTTTCTCACATAAAAGAGACATGACCTATAGTCACATGGGCTCAAAATGGAGTTCTCCATGCTAAGGAGGTACCTGGAGGCCCAGAGGGCCTAGCCAATAAGCTTCCATTCCCTGCAAATGGTATTTAATCTCAGACCCACCCTGAGAAGTAAGATATGGTTTTACACATCCACTTTCCATCATGACAATAAACTGTTTAGAACCATGGGCTATCTCTTTTCACTAAGATCTGCAGTGGGGAGCCATGAAGAAGGCCTTTGCCTACAGATCTGCAGCCATAGAATCTGCCATAGAAGACCTCTCTGTGCTGCCAGCCACAACAGCCACCAAGCCTGCCACCTCCCAAGATAAGGACAATCATTCGTCGCAGGAGCTCCCCTTGTCCTCTGGCTCCGGGCCAGATGCTGTCCCCAGCCCACAGGTCTCTGCTCTTTTGTGACTCCCAGGGGTGCCTGCATGTCCAAGGGTCTGAGAACCCCAAGGCCCCGGACTTGCTGAAGGCCTAGGGACCCCTGAACTAGCTTCAGCTTTCCAGTGTCTCAGACTGCACTTTCCCACTCCCACACCTTCCCTACAGCCCAGCACCCTCTCCAGCAGCAACGTGGGGTAAGCACAGTCAAACTCAAGTTCTGCCTCCCAAGCGGCCATGCCCAGTGGCAGTGCAGACGCTGGCCAACAATGCTATGCTACAGATTCTTAGGGGATGGACATTCCCTCCATAATGTCTTCGCTCCAGTTTATGTCAAGGGAGGGGACAGAAGAGCTAGCAGTCATCTTTCTTTGCAAAGTCACAACATAGAAATGACACCATAATTTGCATTTCCATCCTCCTGGCTAGGACACAGCCCTGTGCTCATCTGTGGTCTGATTATTTTGATATATGTGAGGAAACATCCAATAACCTTAGACAGAAAGGGCACCAACAGACCAAAGAAAGGATTCTCCCCAAATTCAGCTTCATAAACCAATGATTTATGGGGTTCTTCACAGAAGCATGGGTGACTTAAAAGCAACCACACTACCAGGAAGTTGAACCCTTAGCATGGCTTAGTGATGGTCATCACTGAAGAGTCCCTACTCATCATCAACTTCCATCTCCTATCTACTATGTCACTTTTTAAGACCACCTGCAGCTAAGACCAGAGGAAATGTTACTGAAGTGGCTTGAGGCCCTCTTCTTCTTTCTACAAGGTTCTCCTGGTGTCCAATCATTTGCCAGAATGCTTGCAGATCTCAAGGAAACATTCATACTTACTGATTTATTATATAATAAAGTAAGGCTACAATAAAGAATACAGAAGAATTGCCAGATTAAAAGCCACATGGGTGAGGTGGAAAAGGATCCCAAGCACAGAAACTTCTGTTCCTGTGGAGCTGGGTGTGTCATAGATACAGTCTTCTAAAAATTTTTTATAGAAACTTCAGTACATAGGCAAGATTGATTATTAACTCTCGCTATTCTCTGTCTCCTTGGGGTGTGGGGGATGGAAACAAATCTTCTAAGATTATAATTATGACTTGGTCTTTATGGTGAACAGTCTCTACCCAGGAGTCTACCAAGACTCTTTAAAATGAAAGACTCCCATCACCTAGGAAATTCCAAGGGACTTTAGAGCTCATGTATTAGAAGGCATAGAGGCTAATAACATCAGTGCTGTAGAGGCTGAGGCTAAAGGATCCTAAGGTGATCCTGTGTCAGATATATAGAGAGGGGAGGGAGAGACAGACACAGAGGCAGACAAAGACAGACAGACACACACAAAGAGAAAGGGTAAGAAGGGAGGGAGAGAGAGAAGGAAAAAGGAAACATGGAAGATAGGTAGGAGGGAAGGAAGGGAGAAAGGAAGTGAGGGAGGAAGGAAGAAAGAAAAGGAGGAAGGAAGGAAGGAAGGAAGGAAGGAAGGAAGGAAGGAAGGAAGGAAGGAAGGAAAGA
>JADRCD010194332.1:0-34147 GCA_019843815.1 Montemys delectorum | reverse complement strand
GGAAGGAAAGGAAGAAGGAAGGAAAGGAGGAAGGGAGGGAGGAAGAAAGGAAGGAAGGAAAGAAGGAAGAAGATAAGGCAGGCCAGAAATTAGAAATGAAAGATATTCTTAGCATCCCTATTGCTTAGGAAATTCCAAGGGACTTCAGCACGTCCATATCACAATTCCACATGGATTATAAACTTTTCCAGAGTTCAGCTACTGAGTAGGGTGAGAAAATGAGTTTAGTATTCCAAGAATTCCTACCACACTGAAGCTTCTAGTTTACCAACTGTGATATGTGTATCTCCTTTTATAAGACTTATTTCTTCTATTACTGCCTTCACTATTCCAAAGGCTAGAGACAGCACCCCGCCAGTTCTGTGGTTACAGAGCCCATCTCTGAATTTTGGTGGATGCCTGCGCCCCAAACACTGCTAGAAGGTGGTCACTAATACCACTTATTACAACAAAGAAATACTGTTTAAGCTGCTCTTAAAATAAATGACTCTGAGATTCAAGGTGTGCCCCTTAGACTTATAGGATAATGGGATTGCATCCTTATTTTGAACCTACTAAGTCATCATCTCCATTTTCACAGTGTCTGCTTTAAATATGATGAGCAGTGGTTTTATTGTTGACTGAACTTACTGAGGTATTCTTAGCTGGAGAATATACTGCAGGCTAGGGTTTCTATAAGTTAACTGACTCATCTGGTAGTATGTTTCCAGATAGGGGTTGGTTTGTAAATATAAATCAGGCAAAGATTAAAACTCCTAACTACTACTTAAATTGGGCAGAGGATGGCAAGCATGCATGAGGTTCTGGGTTCCACTTCCAACACCACAGACAAGAATAAGAACCACAAAATTGTCTGCATTTGCCTGCATGTGGGAGATTCCCTTCTGATATATTGGAAAGAAGTAATCAAAAATAACTTCTCTGGATTAATTGTTGGTGAGAGAGCCTATGGAAGCCTCAACTGGGAAACATTCAAGGCCCTGGGTCAAATTTCAAAACTCTGTTGTGAATGTTTATGACAGTCTAGCTAAGAAATACAGGAGATAAAAAGAAATGATGGGAGGGCTAATGATCTGTATCTTGTCACATCAGGCCTGTAATTCCAGGCTAAGATCAACCCCTCCAAACTAAATTGAGATTATGACAGCTTTCCTATTTCTCAACAGTACTGTACACTGCTAAACGTCATTACCTAAGCAGGCTTCATAATTTTTCAATGCATTTGCCAAGTACTTGTGCCTCATGGTTGCAAAACCTGCTAAGAGAAGAACTGCAGACCAGGACCTCACCTGTGGGCTTACTACATGATGACAACTAGAAATTTATGCCGTTTGACAATTTGAGTCATCAATTACATGTCTCTGCTATTTAATACTTCTCAAGCTACAAGTTAAGCCTGATTCTCTAGTAACTGACATGATCAGGATGGTTGAACAATGAAAAATATTGTGAAGTGACTGTATTTTCTATTCATCACATTGTTGGTTTTTTTTTTTTTTGTAGATTTTTACTTTCTTTATTTTATGTGTATGAATGCACTGTAGCTGTACAGATGGCCGTGAGCTATCATGTGTGTGGCTGCTAGGAATTGAACTCAGGACCTCTGTCAGCCCTGCTCGCTCCAGTCCCACTCGTTCTGGCGTGATTCACTGTAGCTGTCTTCAGATGCACCAGAAGAGGGTGTCAGATCTCATTACGGGTGGTTGTGAGCCACCATGTGGTTGCTGGGATCTGAACTCAGGACCTTCAGAAGAGCAGTCAGTGCTGTTACCTGCTGAGCCATCTTACCAGCCCCCATCACATTGTTGTTATATGTTCTGTCTGACTTAGAAGCAGAGAGTCACTTCACATGACAAAATTGTCGCTGAAGAAAACATCTAAAATGTAACCTCAGAGATTGACAAATTGCTCACATATGAGATGATCTTTTCAGTCCTGATAAGGATGGTCTTGGAGAGATTTGTTTGGCTCCAGACTTCCAAAGGCCTAGAACACTGCTCCTCTCCTTATCTATACCTTCTCAGGGAGTAAACTTTTAATGAGAAACGCTATTCATGTTACTATCAAGTTCTATCACAGCAGTCATGGAAGAAGCAAATGTTGAAAACCCCAGCAATAAGGTATCACACTTTCCCAAAGGTATCCATACACCTTCCCAAGCTGGGCAGAATCCCAGTACTCTTATTGAGACCCGACTAAGTGATAAGCTTCAGAATTGTAGAATCCTATCCAGGAGCCAAATAAGAGCCCTAAAAAAAGTTGCAGTTGCCTCTAGCTCACTTGCTCTATTTTTCAAGGCTTTTAAAAATCCTACCATTATTAATTTACCTAAGGATTTGATATGACCTTGGTAGGTTATATACAAACGGCAGTCACAAGTTGATAGGATTCTGTGGCAAAGGCTACTAACAGAATGAAAAAGAGAAAATGAGCTGGTAAGACAAGTTAGTTGAACTCGTAATCATTTCTAATTTTTAATAGTATTTAGGGACACTAGACCTCAATAAGATCAATCTCACTTAAAAAAAAAAAACCCACGAAGTTTTATCTTCAATAAATTGTTCTTCATTTAGTAAATGCATTTCTAGTGAATTTCCTCCCATAAAATAATTAATTTATTGCTTTGTTTTCTAGATTTGCAAATGGAAAGCATTGGGGCTGTGGTTTTCCCACTTTGCGTACTTCAACCCCAAGTTCATGTACTTTGCCTTCCATTTCCCATTGTCATTGGACTCCATCTGGCTCAGTTGTCTTTTCTAAGAGTTGGCCGTTAAAAGACTAAGATCAGACCCAATAGCTGGTCAGGATTTTAATAAAGATTTCCCTGCTCATAGAAATATTCACGGACGCTTCTGTAACATTGAAAAGAGAGATTTACATTTTTAAATGTCTCATTTTGAATTAGGTTATAGAAGAAATAACACATTGACTAATTTTCAACTTGCCGTTGGTTATTTGATTACTAATTTGATTGTAGAATTGTTCTTATACGATAGTTATTGTTAAGGCTAAAGTAGCACTCAATTGGGGTTTTAACATTGCAGCTTTCAAACTGATTCATAGTCAAAATATACAGAAAATATGTTGTACAGGGAGTAATCGGGTCTGGGAGTAATTGTTTTAAATCCCTTGATTCTGTTTTTTTGTTTGCTTGTTTGCTTGTTGTCTGTTTGTTCTTAAAAACATAATGGTAGACATAGAATGAGATGATTTTTTTACTTCATCAGTTGAAAAATGCAAAAGTTATTGAAAAATTGCTACAGAAAAAGGAATTAGTAAATACTTGTCTTAATATTTTTCTCCCTAGAAGACTTGCATCTACTGACTTACTGAGTCCATGAAAAAATAAAAAAGTTACAGCATTTTATGGTATAACTAAGCATTAGCCTCATTCTTTAGTTTTTTACTTATACACAGGGTTTCTCTGTGTAGCCCTGGCTGTCCTGGAACTCACTCTGTAGACCAGGCTGGCCTCGAACTCAGAAATCCACCTGCCTCTGCCTCCCAAGTGCTGGGATTAAAGGCATGTGCCACCACTGCCCTGCTAGCCTACTTCTTTAAGATAGCCATTCCTTTATATTTTGTGGCAAGTCAAATATTTATATGAAGGCCACATAAGTAAAGTAGATACATTTGTAATTCTTGACACCCAGCTTGGTATTTGAACTACAGTTAGAAAATAGTCTACAGAACAAACCATTTTAAAGAGTTAAGAACATCTTGGTTAAAATAAGAACTACAGCTGGACTTTGGAAACAAAATGTATTTTCCCCAAAATGAATAGAGTGTGTGCTGATTATCCTTAAAAGGGAGCAGAAAAGTGAATTGTTCCAACAAGAGACCAGAGCTTTTCCGTCTGAAACTTCCAGCAGTGGCTTCTTTTAAAGAAGAAGATTGTGGCAAGTTTTCATATGACTTCTTACAAAAGGCCCCCATGCTTGGTTTAATTAACCTGCATGGTTAACTCAGTCCAATGAGTTGCCTCCATTAGATTGGATTGTGGGCATGTCTGCAGAGGACTGTCTTGATTGATGATGGTTGTGGAAGGATGCAGGCTACTGTAGGAGACAATCTACCCAGGTTAGGTAGCCCTAGATTGTATAAAATAGAGGAAGCAGAGAGAAGACAAGAGCAAACAGCACTCCATCTGCTCCGTGTTCCTGCCTCTAGGTTCCTGTCACAAGTTTTTACTTTGATTTCTCTTCATGATAAATAGAAACCTAGGACTATAAGACAACAAAACAAAACAAACAAAAACATTTTTGCATCATGTTCTTTTTATTGAGAAGCTTTATTTCAGCAACAGAAATACAAACCACACACATGACCAAGACTACCCACCAATGGGACTGCCGGCTTCATTTCTTTTGAGTTCTAATGTCACTTTAGATATCAAGATTGAACATCTATCTCTGGAAAGGACTTCTTTTCTGAGGACACAGTATAGAAACTATCTGACGTAGAATACTTTTTCTTTCAGTGTACAGCCCAACTGTTTTGCCAGCCATGCACAAACTGAGAAGGTCAATAAATGGGAGAACAGCTTCCCCATCTATAAGCAAGCATCCTGGAATGAGTGAGGGTTATTGATGCTCCTGCGCCCTATGGTAGAGACCTGAAGTAAGCAAGGACAGTCTGCACGAACAGTTTTAAGCCTAATGTCAATGTTTCTGACAGTAGTGACATAGACTTGTATGGAAGTTGAAACATTTGTCCCTTTAGACCTTTGGATAGCAATCCCTGCCAAAAAAATCCCCTAGAATTCCTTAAGGGAAATTCTAGGGGTGAAATTCATCCAACAAATTCTCAATAAGCTAGTCATGGTCTGAATGAAGCTGCCCAGGCATACAGCTGCCCCTCTGAATAGGGAAAGAAGGTTTCCTTGTGTGTGTGTCCCTCTTTGGGAAGCCCAGCTCCCAGCGACTGGGCAGCCTGTGACCACCTCAAGCCAAGACACTGGGTACAGCCTGGACCCCACCCTTAAACACAGACTTCCCGTTCAGTAGCAGTTTCTGGCACTGGAGTCTTCATTTCTCCAAACTGCCACCACTATTTGGATAAAATAACATTTGAACACATTCGAATCCTCTGTTGGAGGATATTTTCAGACAGAATAGTGAAAACACTCCCCTCCCTTGTACATTTTCCAGAGTCATTTTAAGACAGTAAAAAAGAATTAATTTTTCATGAATCCCTACTTCCAGAAATCATCCCTTCCTATAAATTTTCTTGAACTATATTTTGGAATCTTAATGCCTTTTAAATATCCCCTTTTTAATGGAGTATTTCTTGATAATGATATTCTCAGGCTACTTTAAACCTCTGTATCAGCAGTGGAAAAACCATGGTGCTTATGCCAAACCCCATGTCCTTCTTATTTTTATAAATAAAGTTTTATTGGGACAGACCTGTGAGTTTAACAGCAGGCTATGTGGCTGGTTTTCTGCCACAGTGGCAGAGCTAAGTCATAACAGAGACTCTGGGGCTCACATGCCTAAAGTATTTACTAATTGGCTTTCTGCAAAACACATTTGCTGACCTCTGTCCTACTTCTTGAAAGGCAACTCCAGTGCCCATCCATGCCCTCCTAACTCATACCAAGTTTAACTCCTGGTTTCTGTGTTTTCAACAACTGCTTTTTTATTCATTCTCCAGCTTTGAGCCATGAGATTCTAAATACAGAGGCTCCAAAATGATGCCCTGATATTATGCCCACGATTCAGATTCAATTTCTCAATAAATCTGCCCTGAAGGAAGCAATGCATATGACTTTCATTTTAAGGCCACACTCATTCTCTTGGGGGGAAAAACATGAAAATGAATTTTGTGTATAACCATGTATTGAAATGTTTTACCCCTATCCTTCATCTACTTAATTTTCTGTCTGTGGGTTAGAGGCTGTGTTGGATACTTTATGATCACAAGATAATTTAGGGACACAACAAGACTTTGAAGCTGGCATGAGGAATCCCTCTGTACAGGTGATGAATTGGGAATCAGAGAGGTGAAAGGATTTACTTAAATTTGCTAAGCTCTTAAGTGGCAGAGTCAGAATTTAAGTGAGGTTAGCTTCTATTTCAATGCCATTGATCTGTGTTGTCTGTCCAGAGAGGAATAATAACTTTGTTAGCCAGACTAGTGGAAATATTGTAAAAAAAAAAATTATTTTGCATCTTTCCCTGTTCTCTTACTGCCTCTTCACAAGAGCTCAGCATCATGACTAACAACACAAATCTTACAGTGATGTAGAAGAATTTGAGGCTACTGTGTGATGGATTAAGTCATACAGACCTAGGTAGTGACTTAACCTGTCAGAGCCTTCCCTGTTTCTTCTACACAATGGAATCAATAACGCATTCATAGAAAACACTCACTAGGTGGTTATGATAGATTATTAAATTACTGAGGATAATCTTTAACTTGACTGCCAGGAGGCCATTGAGATCAGTTATTAGAAGCATTGCTAAGAAAATTATACAAGTTTAAGTGATATGCTTATATTTGCACTTTATAGCTGATCTTCTGGACTGTACTTCTTGTCAAACATTAGTGCCTATGGTCTATATGTCTCCTGTTGTGCTGTTTGTCTTAGTTAGGTTTCTACTATTGTGATAAAACACCACTACCAAAGGCAATTCAGGGAGGAAAGGATACAATTTTATTTTACAACGTGTAGTACATTATCCAGAGAAGTTCATAGTAGGAACTTAAGGAGCTCAGAGGCAGGACATAAAGCAGAAGTCAAGAAGGAATGGTGCTTACTGTCTTGCTCTTCATGGCTTGCAGAGCCTGTTTTCATATAGAACCCAGGATCAGCAGCCCAGAGGTGGCAGAATGCCCACTGAGCTGGGCCCTCCTACATCAACCATCAATCAAGTAAATGAACCCCAGTTTGTTGACAGGCTATTCTGGTAGGGACATTTTCTCAACTTAGGTTTCGTCTTCTCAAATGTCTCTAGCGTGTTTTAAGTTGACACAAAACTAACCAACATACAGGTACAGAGTGTTATTTCAAGGAGATTTATTGTTGCTGTTGGTTGAGACTCAAAGCTTTCTCTATAGCTCTGTCTCTCACACGTAGAACATGTGAGAGAATATTAAGAAACAGCTCCAGCATTCAGTCTGTCAGTTTTCCAGTGAACCACTTGGAAACAACAGGATAATTATAATTTTAATCATACACTAGTGTATCCACCTCTCACTCATGACATGGCATCAAGTGGCCCTAGCAACAGAGGGACAAACCCAGAACCACTTTAGGGAGAATGGTTCTGAAAGAGATTCTAAACTTCACTGGAGATCTTCAGAAAAAATTATGCACAGGATTCAGATATCGGCTGCCCTGGTGCCCTAAACCATTCTTAGGGCAAGGGATTGGATGTTTTTTCAGAGGGAGAGAGTGGCTGGTAAGCATCTAAAGATGCAAGTTCTCATTTCAACCAAGGAAGCACCACAGGGAAGCTTTTGCTCAAGGACAGACTGTCCATGTGAGACGCTCAGGGACAACAACAGCAAACACTACGGTCCAAGAAGGTCTCACCTCTGTCATCCTCTAGATGAAAGACTTTGGAAAAATTACTCTGTGAATTTCAATGAAACACAGACTAACTTTTGGAATATATGGCCAGCAAACTCCTGGCAGCACTTGCCAAGGTTATGGTCTCTAATTAGAACGTGCACATGGCTCACCTGAACTCTGCTGAAATACAGATTTGGTGTTCTACAGTTTGGTTTCTCTAGCAAGCTTCCTCAGCTACTCAATGGTCCTAGCCCTGGACAGAGCTCACATGGCCACACCATAGAGGGCCTGTGAAGTAGGATGGGTTATCAAGCAACTCCTTACATTTCCCCAATGGAAGCCAGGAGTTAGGATCACCTTTTAGTAGGGCCAATCCTCTGTCCTGACCACCATACTTCAGCATTCTTCTAAGTAAGGTTTCTATATAATTTCACCTAATGCAAAAATATTCTGTGAATGAGAATTGTGTTGGGTTCAAAATTAGAACTGAGATTTTTTTTTTTTAAAGTGAAGCCCTCTAGTAGTTTTTTTTCCTTCACTTTTCTGCAAAATTCCTGGTGTTCTATCTTGTTTTATTCCTAAAAGAGTCTTTCTTGTTTGCATATTTACTTCTGTGAGTAAAGAAAGCACCTTAGGTTATCTGTCCAGAGGGAAATAGGACAAGAAGCAAAAAGGCATTCAAACAGTAAATAAACTATTTAGGATTTGATGTGTATTCATGAGTCACTGGGTAGGAAGAGGAACTGAGCTGCTGGGGTTGGTAAACCACAAGCCTGTGAATCAACAGCACTCCGTTTGCTGTTCTAATAATGGCAAACACCAAGGTGTACCAAAGTGGGTGTGAGGGGTTTCCTCTTGTTACTGCTTATATGATGTTTGGACATGGTGCTAAGTTCACTCAGAGGATACAGGAAGATTTTCTGCTTCTCTGAGAAGGCGAGGGAGTAGGGTTCCCTCTGCCATTCAGGAGAAAGAAGTAGGAAGAGACAGAATTCTATCTCATGTGGGCAGGCACCATCCATTCTGCTGGACAAACACAAACACAAGCCTCTCATCCTGGTGAATAGGTCCTGATGTTTCATTTACCCTCATCATCACAACAGATCTAGGGACCAGCAGCACTTGCTGTAACTGAGGAGGAAGCAAGTCTTGAAATGAATGAACCATCATACGATGCAACTGAGGTTTGGACTCATGCCTTTCTTCCTATTATAATTTGGGATTCTGGAGAGGAAATTGTAACTACTTACAGTGGATGAATCTTCCCACCTCCACTTAATAAAGATGATCTTAGACAGGCGTGACTAGAGGCCTGCCTCATAGGTGATTTGGGCTTTACTGATGCTTATCAAAGAATAGCTTCTGAGATGCAAGAGTTCCATGCATTTTCCATGCCTTCATCTATCAGATGAGAAAACTAGACCTGAGGATTCTTCAGTGAACACAACACACCAAAGACTGTGTTGACAGTAGGATAAAAACTTTTTATTTCTTTTATTTTGCTTACTTGCAGTGCTGGGGATCAAACCTAGGGCCTCACACAAACTAGGCAACTGCTCTACCATTGAACTATATTAAAAGCCCTTGAGAAAGAAATCCTGTTTTGATTCATGGATTATTGATTTTTTTCTTAAATGCTGCAGCCCCTAAATCCCACGGGTGTATAAGGCCTGTATGCATCGTCTTCATCCTCCTCAGCATGTGCAAGTACTTGTACATGCCAGCCTCATGAAAGCATGTATGAAGCAGTACATAGCATGCATGTGAATGCAAGAGTGTTGTTGCATGTGAGTGCACATGTGCTTGAGTTTGTGAATGCACAAGAATATATGTCAATTTGGAATTGAGGAAGAGAAAAAATAATAACTATTAGGCCACAGGCTTATGCATATCTTTGAGTTAAGACGACCTTTACCTAAGTTATTGCACTTAGTAAGAATGAATTTAGACTAGACAGTATGTGGAAGAATGTTAATCATCAACTTGACAGAATCCAGGTCACCTATGAGACAGGCCTCTAGTCATGCCTGTCTAAGATCATCTTGATTGAGTTGAGGTGGGAAGATTCATCCACTGTAAGTAGTTAGCATTTCCTCTCCAAAATCCCAAATTATATTTGAGGAAAGGAAACTGAGCAAGCTTATGCTTCCATTGCTTTGTTTCAGATTACAGATGTGATGTGACCAGCGGCTTCAGTATCCTGCCACATTGACTTCCTCAGCAATGATATGCTGTGTCATGAAATCATCTGGGAACTAAAATCAACCGTCTTTCCCTCAAGTTGCTGTTGTCAGGCCATTTTATTATAACAATGAAAAAACAACTAATATATTAGTATTTTTAGATACTAAAACACAGAATGTAAAATTTTTAGCTCTACATTTGAGTTAGATATAGATTGTAATTTACAATAGGTGATTCCCAGGCATATTTGGGATAGAAGGGAAGGATTCTGCAAGGAAAAACTCACATTAGACCTAGAGATGAGCATCACACTGAAGTACAGAAATGGGCCAGCTGATAAACTGTGAGGCAACAATGGGCCAGAAGCCCAGACTTCAGTATCAACAGATCAGAGTTTACTCCCAAGCTCAACTCCACACCACCAGTATACTGTGCAGCCAGATCCCTGTGACAAGGCTGGACGACAAGGGAACCATTCTTTAAGACGCTGCATCATTTCCAAAATAATATGTCACATCTGTTCTGCACATGCTCAAGAAGCCAAGAACATTTCTTGCCTGAGTTGACTAAAACACCCTGTGGCAATGAATACCATAGAATTTATTGTATCAGATCTTATGGAATGTATTAAATTGTTGCACAGATTATAAAGATGCACTGATCCTTTGTAATAATGATCAGTAGTGTGTATGCACGCTTGTGTGTGTGTGTGTGTGTGTGTGTGTGCGCGTGTGTGCGCGCGCGTGTGTGCTTCTTTATGTGATGGATCAAGCTTGTTGACTTCTCTCCTTTACCCTATGGAAATACTCCCTCCTCCATATATGAAGCTCTCTCTTTGTATTTGACCAACTCTCTGGGTGCTCTGCATTCCAAGGCTGCTAACCTTTCCAGCTTTATCAGAAGGTTGAGTGCTGGCCAGATGTCATTAGCTGGCAGCCCAGGGTTTGGGGTGAAGAACTACAGTGTCTCAGGTGCAAACTTTCCATCCTCTGTGTTCTTGAGTCAGAGACATTCTAGAAAGACAATGCTGTAGAGTGGTAACCACACACTCATCATCATGCACCTAGAAGGCCTCCTATTTCAATCCTGCTCATCTCCCATGTAGGCTTGTACCTCTTCCTGTAGGAAGAAACTCCAGATGTCCTTTGTGAAGTGCTACACTGGGCACAGGGTGGCTCACAGACAGCACAAAAGAAAATGACTCTCTCATATAGCTAATTATGTTAGTGAACACTAGGACACTTTGTCTTGGATGAGAAACATTTCCAATATGGATTTCTTCCCATCACTCACAAATGAAAGAGATAATGCAAATTACTTGATAGCTGCATCTGTTTATATTATTTTTATTATGGTATGTGTGATAGTGTCTGTATTTGGGTGTGTGCACTGAGTATAGGTGTCCACAGAGGCTGGTGAAATCAGCTGTCCTGAAGCTAGAGTTATAGAGTTATAGGAGACATGGGAACTGAGAACTGAACTCCAAATCTCTGTCAGAGCAGTATGGACTCTTTTCTGCTGAGCTGTCTCTCTAACCCTGAGATAGATCACTTTTCGTTGATCTCATTTGGGCTCTGACAGATTCACTCCAGGGGGAAGGTTGGTGAAATCCACAAGCTCTTGAGGTGTCTAGAAGACTTTGTGTTAACCACTGGACCACATCTTCCACTGTCAGGGGGATGTTGAGCATCAGGAAGGAAATTAACAGACCTTAGAACCAAATCTGTAGATATGTTTACTTACAGTTAAAAACTGATATTTAGTTCAGTCACTGGAGACTTCTGAGGGAATTTTGAACTAGTTACCTTCGCAAATATCAATTTTATGAAATCTAAGTACAGATTCAGCTCTCTCCTCTTTCTTCCTTCCTGTCTTACTTCTCTCTCTCTCTCTCTCTCTCTCTCTCTCTCTCTCTCTCTCTCTCTCTCTCTCTCTCTGAGACAGGCTCTCTCTATGTATTCCTGGATGTCCTGAAACTGACTTTGTAGACCAGACTGACCTTGGGTTCACGAAAAGTTTATCAGCTTCTGCCTTACAAGTGCTAGAATTAAAGCCATGTACTACCATGTCCAGCCCTAGATTAAAGCATCAGTAGATTCCAAGAATTAGTGTAAAGCAAAGCATGGAAGACTGTAACATATCACATTGTTGAGTTTGGAGTTTGGAAATGAAGATAGTTTGGGTATGCTACACTATATGTAATAAATTATGAATTAATACCATCATTGTTTTTACCTTTCTAATGTGGTCACTAGAATACTTGACCTGTTTCTCTGGCCTGGGTTATATTTCTATTGGACAATGCCATTCCAGGACACTGTAAGCTAACTTGAGAAGTGGCTTTGTGTTCCCTGCATCCCAGTCAGGGCACTTTAAGTTAAAAGATATTTGTGGGCTGATGCAGACGGTTTCTTTCTTGAGTCATGTGATGATTATTTTGGTTGTCAATTTGACTACATCTGGAATTAACTGAAACCCCCAAATTGCTGGGCACACTTGTGAGGGATTTTTGCTTCATTAAATCAAATGAAGTGAGAAGAGCCACTTCTAATCCAGTCTTTGAGGTGGGAAGATACACCTTTAGTCCAGATATTTGAACTGGGAAGAACCACCTCTAATCTAGGCCACACCTCCTTCTGGAAGCCTATATAATGCCTAAATCCCAGGTTCCAGACATCAACAGTTTAGCTCTCCTTCTGCTTTTGATGTAAAGCAACAAGAACAACTCAGCTACTCAAATCTTCACCAAACAGCCCCTAGCCATCACTCTTCAGGGAGAAAGAAGGAAGGGAGGGAATCCTACAGCTAAAAGAACACAGAATGCCAGAGGTCTGAGCCATAAGCTCCAGGGACACTGAGAATCCAGCAAGAGACAGGTCTCTGCCTAGCCTCGACCCACCACTGAGGACATAGATGTCAACAGTGACCGAGAACATCATCTAGGCTGGATGTTTTTTGAGTTTTTGGAAAGTCGATAGACTGTATTTTTAGAGTAGTTTCAGATTTTCAGAAACTTGATCAAGGAATACAAAATGGGCACAAGCACTCTCAGCCTGGATTCGCCATTTTCCTTGCCTTCAACAGCTGTGTTAGTGTGGCAGCTGCTGCAAACAGGGTGTGGATGTGTCCATCAATGAAGGTCTGGTTCACACTGGGGCTTCTTTGTGCAGTGTATACTATGGATTTCGATAAACACAGTGTCATAGACCCTGCACAGGTATCCCATAAGTACCTTATCCAACTCTAAAACCCTCATGTCTACCTCATCACATCTCTACGAGTGCCCCATCCTCCCTTTCCTAAGTCTACCAGCCCACGATCTTCATAGCTTTGCTTTTTCCAGAATGCTGCAAACTTGGAAATTATACATCATGAAGCTTAGTAAGCCCAACTCATCTTTCTAGCATCTAACTTACACTGCTGACATTCTACATATAGGTTAGGGCTGCAGAACTGAGATGACCCTCTGGAGCTTCAGGGGAGCGAGCACCTGTGGACATTCTGATGGTCTCTGGACCAAATATGACCAGGAGGGCAGACAGGGGAGAAAGGCTACAAGCTTCTTTTTAAAAAAAAGACGACTTTGGAGACCCTTTTTGAAACTCTTCTCCTTTCCCACAATCTTTCACCAATCATACCCAAATAAGCTCATGTCCATCCTTATTTAACCTTTAATCCAGTTTAAGAGGCAGTTTCCAGGCCTTGCTAATTGCTTCCTGAGTTCAGATAGACCAAAATGAAGGGGACCCGTCTGGAGGGTAATTTGTTGGTTTCATCTGCCCCCTGGTGGCCAAATGAGGGTTCTTAGCAGAACTGGACAGCTAACAAGTGTTTCAGGCACTTAGGAAACTTAACCCAAGAGGGTGAGGGGAATAAGTTGAGCCCAAAGTATTACATAACTGACTAAAATACAAAAACGACAACAAAACACAACTGACCCCCCCCAAACTAGAGTATCTTTTTAGTGTACATGTGTGTTTATGTTTAACAGAAATAAGCCAGAGGCCTTGCCACTTAGTTTCTTTTTTCTCTTTTCTCATTTTATTAAATTAATTTATTTTTTACATTCCATATTCCATTCCCTGAACCCCATTCACCTTCCAAATGGTCCACATCCCACACCTCCTCCCCAACCCCACCCCATCTCCACGTGGATGCCCCCACCCCCACCCCACCAGCCCTCTAAACTCCTTGGAGCCTCTAGTCTCTTGAGGGTTAGGTGCATCATCTCTGAATGAACACAGACCTGGCCATCCTATAATGTGTGTGTTGGGGGCCTCATATCAGCTGGTGCGTGCTGTCTGTTTGGTGGTCCAGTGTTTGAGAGAGCTCGGGGGTCCAGATGAATTGAGACTGCTGGTCCTCCTACAGGATCGCCCTTCTCCTCAGCTTCTTTCAGCCTTTCCTAATTCAACAACAGGGTTCAGCTGCTTCAGTCCATTGGTTGGGTGTAAATATCTTCATCTGACTCTTTCAGCTGCTTGTGGGTCTTTCGTAGGGTGGTTATGATAGGTCCTTTTTTGTGAGTGCTCCATAGCCTCAGTAATAGTGTCAGGTCTTGGGACCTTCCCTTGAGCTGGATCCCATTTGAGCCTGTCGTTGGACCTTCCTCTCCTCAGGCTCCTCTCCATTTCCATCCCTGTAATTCTTTCAGATAGGAACAATTAATTATGGGTCGAAGATGTGGCTGTGGGATGGCAACCCCATCCCTCACTTGATGCCTTCTCTTCCTGCTGGAGGGCATTCCTGCTGAATGGGGTTCAGGGAATGGAATATGGAGTGTAAAAAATAAATTAATTTAATAAAATGAGAAAAGAGAAAAAAGAAACTAAGTGGCAAGGCCTCTGGCTTATTTCTATAAGTTCCTGCTTCCTACTGTTGGGCATTTCATCTAAGGTCCCTCCCTTTGATTCCTGAGAGTCTCTTACCTCCCAGGTCTCTGGAGCATTCTGGAGGGTTCCCCCCAACCTCCTATTTCCTGAGGTTGCCTGTTTCCATTCTTTCTGCTGCCCCTTGGGACTTCAATCCTTTTCCTTCACCCAGTACCAGATCAGGTTCCCCTCTCCCCCCACATCCCATTCCCCACTCCCCATCCATTTTCCCTCCCAGGTCCCTCCCTCCACACTTGTGATTGTTTTCTTCTCTCTCCCAAGTGGGACTGAGGCATTCTCATTTGGGCACTTCAGCTTTTGACCTTTTTGAATTCTGTGGACTGTATCTTGTGTATCCTATAATTTTATTTTTTGGCCAATATCCACTTATTAGTGAGTGCATACTATGCATGTCCTTTTGGGTCTGAGTTACCTCACTCAGGATGATATTTTCTAGTTCCATCCATTTGCCTGCAAAACTCAGGATGCCATTGTTCTTAATAGCTGAGTAGTATTTCATTGTGTGAATGAACCACAATTTCTGTATTCATTCTTCTGTCGTGGGACATCTAGCTTGTTTCCAGCTTCTGGCTATCACAAATAAGACTGCTATGAACATAGTGGAACATGTGCCCCTGTGGCATGGTGGGGCATCTTCTGGGTATAGTCCCAAGAGTAGTATAGCTGGGTCTTCAGGTAGGTCTAGTTCCAATTTTCTGAGGAATCTCCAGATTGATTTCCAGAGTGGTTGTACCAGTTTGCAATCCCATCAGCAATGGAGGAGTGTTCCTCTTTCTCCACATCCTCTCCAACATGTGTTGTCACCTGAGGTTTTGATCTTAGCCATTCTGATTGGTGTAAGGCGGAATCTCTGGGTCATTTTGATTTGCATATCTCTGATCACTATGTTCCTGTTCTTCACTTTTGGTTATTGCTACAAGATAGAGGCCAGCTCCACTGGCTGGGGCTGTGCAGAAAGGTTGAACAAAGGATGGGTCATGAGCTCTGTCTCCAGAAGGCAGCGCCCACCTACTTCCTCCCCCAGGATGACTTCAAAGACCGAGATTCAGTTCTACGAGACCCATGCAGACTAATACAGGCATTCCCAGGACACTCGGATTCAGTGGTTTCTGTAATCCTCTGGCAGTGAATTCCATAAGGGATATTTTCCTTCATGTTTTTTGTTTATTATTTTAATGTTTGGTCCTGGGGAGTTAATCCAGGGACTCGTGCATGATGTCACAATCTTTCTTTTATTTTTTTTAAAGTTCTTTTTCTTGCCACATGCTTATCATGTATGAAGTTGCATGCATGTCATACATAGACCCCCCCCCCCGCAATGATTTCTCCTCGAATAATGTTATGTACTGTTGAGTGCTCAGAGTAAAGGATGGCTTATGGACACCACAGTCATTGCTATCCCTTAGACTCCTGGAACTAACTTAACTGGACTAATTGACATGATTCACCCTTTGTCAACACTTCTGCTTTTCTCCCTCTCCAAGTCCTTGGCAACTTACTCTAACTGCTACAGCTCAGTTTTTTTTTTTTTTTTTTTTTTTGATCTTACAGGAAGTGAGATAGCCATTCCTTATCTTTCTGTGCTTAGTTTGTTTCACTTAACACAGTGTCCTCTAAGCCTGTCCTCATTATGACAAATGGTAGTTTCAGTTTTAGACTGAATATAATATTCCCTTGTTTTCATATACTCTGTTTGGTTTGTCCTTTCTATAAATTTACCCATGGGTGGAATTCAGGCTCTTTCCATGTCTTGGGCATTGTGCTAAATGCTGCTGCAATTGAGGGGGGGGGGGGTATAGCTATCTCTTGTAGACCCCAAAGGAACATTTTCTTCTCTCTGTTGACTCTGTTCTGGGTATCTGCGTTGACCCACAACTGACAAGGTCAGAAGTTGTACCCTGTGCTAACACCCTCCCATCTGTGGGATCTGCTTGGAAGCCATTCCCATCGAGACCCAGCAAATATTCTTCTTCCTGGTGTCATTTTAATGACTGTGACCAGCTGCTGTCCTTGCTGAAGTGGGTATAATATACTTAGACTGGATGGCAGCTTGTTCCAGGTTGTCTGGGATCTCCTCAAGAGACACCACTCACACAGAGAACACTAGCAAGCGCCACTCATGTGTCCTTTTAGACTTTTCTTGCAAAATGAGGTCCTTCATCCAACATCTGATAGACACGCCCCTACCCCCAAAGAAGCTCAGCTCTGAGGCTCCCTGCTCTGTGACCTTGGGAAGAAGCCCAACCTCTCTGAGCGTTAGTTCCTTTGCTGTGGGGTAGAGATCAATAAATCCTCACCTTCCACATTCTCTATCAGAATTGAAGATCAGGGTTAAACTCTTGAGGTAGTTTCTAACACCCGGGCTGCACAACAGAAGCAGCCACCTGTCACCTCCTGAAGTTCTAATTGTTTCTGAGGTTATACCCAAGACCCAAATCTATTCCCCGGTGAATTTCTAGCTAGCCTGGTAACAAGTCCGGGAACCTTCCTGGAGACCCAGAGCACCGGCAGCAGAGGTGTGAATAAGAAGGGAAACACAGTAGTCTGAAATGTCCCCAGGGAAGCAAAGCTAGCAGCAGGATGAAAGTCTGCCGATCTGGCCAGCAGAGTCCTTGGCAGAAGTCTGAAAAAGGAAGTGTGAAAACTGCCCTGCCCTAAGGATCCAGGTGCAGGAGGATGGGGGCTAAGACCCAGCAGGGTTTGCTCTTGACAGCAGCATGTGGTTTCAGGAGGTGCCTTCTCCACACAGGCACTGTAACTTTCAGCTCCCTGCATTCCTACTCCTGAAAACACAGTTTTATGGACAACATTTATGGACAACAAGCCAAGTCCGTCAGCATTCCTGGCTTGAGTTTAAGAGGTCAACATTTAGTGTGACTTCTGGGAACCAACCTCCAAGTTTCAAGTTAAGAAATTCAGATCAAACTGGCAAGTGAGGATATTGCCCACAGTATAACAATATATTGGCTTCATATTACTGTACCAAAGCACCGGGGACAATTAACTTTAAAAGACGAAAGGTTTACTTTCATTCACAGTACTCTAACAAAGACTGAGATGGGTAAAGCCTTTGCTTTGGGTCTCTGAGGGACTGTAACAGTGTGGTGGAGTGTATGGCAGAATAAATTGTCTATGCCATTAGACAGAAAAGCCCTTCAAAGGGCAGGTCCCAGCATTCTGAAGCCTTCCTACTAGGACCCACCCAAAGATTTCAAGACTTCCCAAGTAATCTTTCTTTTTTTGTTTGTATTTTTGTTTTTCGAGACAGAGTTTCTCTGTGTAGCCTTGGCTGTCCCGGAACTCACTCTGTAGACCAGGCTGGCCTCAAACTCAGAAATCCGACTGCCTCTCCCTCCCAAGTACTGGGATTAAAGGCGTGTGCCATCACTGCCCGGCTTCCCAAGTAATCTTAGAGACCAAATCATTCATGAATGCCTTTGGTAGATATGAAGCACTCAAATCATAGTAAACAGTCTCATCGAGACCAGCATAATCTTGATGAGGAGTGTGGAGTGCACCCCAGAGACGTGCGTTACCACCCAAATCCTTCTGAAACCTCTAAGCAAAAGAAATCCCAGAGGCTGTTAACCTTATTATTTTATATAGATGGACATTTTTTTTCTTGCAGGAATGTATGTGTATCATGTGTGTCCCAGGTACCTTGGAAGCCACAAGAGGGAGTTGGTCCCTTCAAACTGTGGTTACAAATGGTTGTGAATGACCCTGCCAGAGCTAGGAATGCACTCCGTGTTCTTTAGAAGAGCAGCTGTGTTCTTAACTGCTGAGCCATCTCTCCGGCCTCGTTGAATAAATTAACAAAACAAAACAAAACACAAAACTATGGTGAAGCACAGGGGAGAAAAAGGAAGCAGAGAGAGTAAAGGAAGAAAATGGAGGGAAGAAGAAGGAAAGAAGAGGGAAAGAGGAAGAGAGGAAGAAAGCAAAGGGGGGACGACCAGACTACCATAACTCCCCAACAGAAGTTCTTAGTCCTTAGGGGAGCTTCTAGTTGTCACAGAAGGAAAGGGGACCTTTGTGAATAGAAGCTCTGCATAAAAAAATTGTTTGTCAGTAGAGACAGAAAATGTCCCCAAAGCCCCTTTCCAGGAGACCTACTCAGCAAAGCCAGCAGGAGAATTCCAGACCCCCCACGAAGCTCCAGAGCAATTATCTTGGATTAAAGGGGCTCAGGAGCGCTTCCCTCAGTATTGTTTTCTGAACCCAGAGGGCTTCTGAAATTATTATTTGGTAGTAATTCCAAAAGCTCTGAAACTGGTAACATTTGTGCAAATGAGGGAGGAGAAACAAGAGACCATGACAAGGGATAATGCACAGGATGTAGTTTGAGTTGAGGTTTGTTTTCATTTCAGAGACAGGCATGGAACCTCAAGGAGAGGGCTCCACCTTAGCTCTTGGGTAATTTCAGAGCCAGGTGCATGGAGGAAGGTTTGATGAATTCAAGGACTGGATGAGTGACAGTTCAAAGCAGCCTGGATACATCTGTTGACATCACTGGGTTATGCTTCATATATTTCAGAAAGACTGTGCAGTTAAAAGGAAGGTTGACAGGTGCTTAAAGGATGCTAGTTTAGCCCTGTAAAAGATGGACAAGGTACAGCAAGGATTAGGCCGAGCACTATGATGCTGGTTATTTAAGCATGACCAATTCTTTTACATGGGATAGTCTCTTACATGTGTTTTATAAGGCAGAATGAGATGATCAAGTAAATATTTATGGAAAGATCTGGAAGGGTTTGGGGGAGCAGTCCATCATTCCTAAATGTTTTATATTCCACAAAAAGATTACAAATAACTTATTTACCAAAAAAAAGTTATCTATCATCTGTCACTTCCTGTTGAAATTAGGACTACACACAGGATTTTCTGAATCAGCTCAAGAAAAGATCAGATCAGACTACAGCCCAACCTTTAGGTGGTGCAGCACACCATAGGGCTAGTCAGAGGGAGAGACACAGTAATTCCCAGACACACCATTGGTTCCTTTGGTCAGCCAGGGACCTGGATCAGAGTTGACAGAATTTTCTTAAAAGATGGGTTAGAACTTTATAAAGTCCAAACCCTACACTCTTGGCCTACAAAAAATTTTCTTAAAGTTTCATTTGATTAAAAACTCATTTTTTTTTCCAAAAAGGGAAGAATTGTAGATTTGGCCCAGCAATACAGACGTTTATTGTACTTGTCTGGAATTGGCAGTTGAAATGGTATTTTTGTTTTTTTTTTTGCAAGTGCCTTGGAACACAGACATTACTCTAGGGGGCCCTCAGGTGGACAATTGTAGGTATGTCCACTGCATTCTGAAACTTATGAGAGACTTTAGTCTGAATAGAGGAAGCCCATGGAGCTGTGCATCACACAAAGATGTGAGAAATTTTTAATACTGATGTTGTGCTAAAGGAAATACCTTAAGGAGTTGGTGTCGGTGCTCTTGGGTGAAAACGAGATTTAAAACATGGAATTTCAGTCACCATACTTTTAAGGCCAAACACATGACAGTCTGACAGTCCAAACTGGCTGCCTTTTCCTCCTCCTCTTTTTAAAATAAACATTGTAATTATTTTATGTGCATGGATGTTCTGCCTGTGTTGTGATCATAAAAAGAGAAAGAGCTATAAGAATATGTTCTGGCGAGGTGTGAGGGAAGGTGGTGCCTCGGCGGGCCCATGCTGAGGCATCCCTTCCCCCTGAGGGACCAGACACACACCGCTATAATATAGACTAGAGTTTATTTAGGGCATGGGGAGGTGAGTTAAGAGGGCAGCAGAGGCAGAAAAGGGCAGAGAGAAGGAAAGAGTAGAGAAGTAGGGGCCGGGCCATGACCATGTGGAGAGAGGGGATTAAGGAGTGGGGAGAGGGGGAACAAAGAGGCAAGAGGCAAGGGAGAGAAGCAGGAGTAAGAGAGAGAGGACAAGGCAAGCAGCCTTTTTTATAGGGCCAGGCCTACCTGGCTGTTGCTAGGTAACCATGGGAGGAGCATACCTGGCTGCTGCCAGGTATCTGTGCAGGTGGAGTTTATACAGAATGCCAACAGCCTGCACATATGGCTGTGAACCACCTGCATGCCTGATGTTCAGAGAGTTCAGAAAAGGGTATTGGATGCCCTGGTAAGGGAGTTAAGATTGTTATGAGGGGGGCTGGGAAAGACCTAGGTTCTCTGTGAGAGCAGTAAGCGCTCTTCACCATTGAGCCTCTCTCCAGCTGGCTAGCTGTGCTCTAAATGGCGGATCATCCAGTTTGCTCACATTATCTGTCATATCTACTCCTTGGACAGCCTTTACCTGAAATACCTTTATGCATGAAACCAAGTTAAACACACCACTCACTTCATTCCGTGCAATTCGCTCCTCTGAACAATGGCAGGAGGTGCTGGCTTGTGTTTTGTGAACTCTTTGGAAGATAATTCAAGTTTGCTTTAAATCAGGGGTTGAAAATGAAACCAGACAGTAAGCCCTCTAGGTGGGTAAACTAAGAGAAAATTCTAGAATACTAATCTCAACTCTTCTGATCCGTTTGCTCTCTGTCCCGGGTTATGATCCTTGGCACGTACTGGAGTGTGAGGTTTGTGACTCTATTGCACTGTAAACTGGGAAGCTCTTTTGTTTTCAAAATAGTCTGTACTCACACGAGACAAAGAAGAGGTTTATCCTTTTATATTCCAGAGAGTAGTTTCCTGGATCCCAAATGAAGTCACCCAACTGAATGCAGGGTAATGAAAGAAAATGGCAGCCTTAGAAGGCTTCTGAAAGATCAAAGACCAAAAACTAGTTTAAAATAAAAAAAAATAAATAAATAAGGGATCTGAGGCATGTGTGACATCCCTTGCTAGTGATTGTATTTTTGAGAGAGCTACATAACTTTACCACAGCCTCCATTCCACTCAACATCAGTGAGAGTAGCCGGAATAACTCAGGTGAAATATAAATAAATATGTTATGAACTGAAAAACAAAGATTTTGTAAATACTTTCCAGCATGCTCAAGATTCGAGTGTAAAGTTAGTATAGCTTTGAAGTGTTAGAAAGTTTTATGTTTTAGCGGTTAACTTGCTGATTTGGGTTTCACATCATCAACGCAGTTTGCCTTGAAATTTCCAATGATTTCTGAAATAACATATTTCTGTCATTCTCTACAAGGTGCTTATGTAAATTCGTGCTTTCAATAACATTATAAAATCAAAATCTCTATGAACTGAAAGACGTTGAAGATATTCCGACTCTTGTGGTATTACCCATTCATTTGCATCTTTGTGTAGAGCCACACAGGCAAGCCCACCTTGTTAGTGTGCCGATTTGCTTTCATTTAAAGAAATGGTGAACATTGTATGTTGACATCAAAATCTTGTTTTAAAATAAAATTCCTTATGTTTTACTATCAGTAAATGTTTGATTTGTATACCTATTTTATAAATCTATATGCTCAGGGTCCTGTAAAATGATTCAGCATTTTCGAGCAGAAAATGTTTAAGAGAACCTGATTTAGCAATGCCCATTCTAGAAACCTTTTATCCTTTAAGCCTCAATCATATTAAAATACCATTCTTTGTTTACCAGTTCACCTAACTCAAGCTTTAAATAATCCATATTAAGGTATCATTCACATACAGCAAAATGCATCCAATATAAGTGAATCATTTGACAAGTGTTGACAAATATTTCTGACTGGAACCAGCATCGTGTCTGAGGGAGCACAACATTCCCATCACCTTTCACAAAGGCTGATCTTACCTCAGTAAATAATCCTACCTAAGAGCTCACAGGCTAGCCAGAATGTGTGAAATGTAGCCAGACACCCTGCATTGGCTTGGTTATGATGACTTCATGTGATAGAAATTTCCTTATCCCCTAGAAACTCAGAGTCGTGTAGCAACCATCTAAGAAAATCACTAATTCTACCTACTCAAAAACATGTCAAATTGCTGCAGACAGGTTGGAGCCATACGCATGGACAAAGTTGACTCTGATTCTCCTGCTATTCCCAAACCTCTCAAGTTCCTAGCTGGGTCCATTGTGAAATTTCATTCAGGCCAACTAGGTCTTGACCAGACCTAGGAAACTGAACTTTTTTATAGCTCACAGATTGTATTTTTGAGAGAGCAAGATTAAAGGAGGAGGAGGAGGAGGAGGAGGAGGAGGAGGAGGAGGAGGAGGAGGAGGAGGAGGAGGAGGAGGAGGAAGGGGGGGGAGGGGGAGGAGGAGGAGGAGGAGGAGGAGGAGGCGGAGAGGGAGGAGAGAGAGAGAGAGAGAGAGAGAGAGAGAGAGAGAGAGAGAGAGAGAGAGAGAGAGAGAGAGAGAGAGGTCCACAGTAGACCTGGTTGAGCTGAGTAATTTTGTCCACTAAGCTGAGCTTCTAGATCAGTGGTCCTCACTTTCCTAATGCTGTGACCCTTTAATGCAGTCCCTTATGTTGTGATGGTCCTCAACCATGAAATTATTTTCATTGTTACTTCTCAACTGTAATTTTGCCACTGTTGCCAATCATAATATAATTTGGGGGAGGGCATAGTTTTCCAAGGGGATCTGGACTTATAGCTTGAGAACAGCTGTTCTGGATCAATTTGGGCTTCCTGTTAGTCTCTGTAGGGTTTTTGTTTTGTTTTGTTGTTTTGTTTTGTTTTTTGTTTTTTTTGGAGACAGGGTTTCTCTGTGTAGCCCCGGCTGTCCTGGAACTCACTCTGTAGACCAGGGTGGTTTTGAACTCAGAAATCCGCCTGCCTCTGCCTCCTGAGTGCTGGGATTTAAGGCATGTGCGACCACTGCCCGGCAGTCTCTGTGCTCTTGACACATTCTACTCCAGAAAGGTAAGGTGCTCCTTACTAATTCCACCTCTGACTTCCAACTTTCACACACCTGCTGTGGCCCTTTCTGAAGCAGACTTTAACCTGTTTCTGCTTTCTGAAGTCTTGCCTACAAGTCAGTCTCAGCTACTATGTGGAGTTGGAGGTTCCTTCTTCCTGTACTCCTTAAGCTCGTATGTTCATACCCAGTGCAGCTGGGTCCTGGGAAGCTTATGGCATCTCATCTCAAGGACACTTCACGATTAAGCAATCCTTGTGATTCACCGTGACTTCAACCCTCAAGGTTGTTCTCTCATCTTCCAAAGGAAGAGCTGTGTGCTCAGGAAGGGGAAGGTCAAACGGTCATACTAGCCAAGGCAGAAGTGGAAGCCAGGTCTCCAGCTCACTAAAGTTCAGTTTCTACTACACAGGCCTGCTAGCTTCAGGGATAAGTCAGAAAACTTGGTGGAATTGTATCCAGAGCTTATAGAAAGACATGGAGTATATAGGGCATGTATAAAATTTCCAAGGCTTTCATAAAATCTAAAATAATAATGGCAAACTGACAATTCAATATCACCAACACTGGAGATAAGTATATGGATCATGGTTTTAAAATCTGAGCACTGATTAGAACAAACACAACAACGATGCAGCATCCTTTATGGAGATCTTACTCCTGGTTCCCACCAGAGTGAACTCTCAGGGATGACCATTGTAGTTTCTGAAGGCCCTTAGACCAGTATTCCTCAACATGCAGGCCAGAACTCCTTAGATGTCACATATCAAATATCCTTCATATCAGATACTTGCATTAAGATTCATAACAGGAGTAAAATTACAGTTATGAAGTAGCAGTGAAATAACTTTATGGTTGGGGGGGGGATCACCACTACATGAGGAACTGCATTAAAGTGTCATGGTTTTAGGAAGGTTGAGAACCACTCACACTGATAAACCCTGTCTCCCTGCCGTGCTGCCCACCTCTGAATCACACCCTAGTGAGCTCACCTTACTCAGATTGTCCCCTTGGCACTTCAGCACATTTGCTGCAGCCTTGTCGGAGAGATTCCCACTCAAGGATAAGCCACATAAATTTACTAGTTCATATGTAGAGTGAGAAAAGCCCATAAGTTCGACTAGATAGTGTCTAGGTTGGGCGTTACACAGCATCAACCGAACATGATTTTTACTATACAATTAGAGAAGCTCCATCCCCTCTTCACTGTCATACAGGGTAAGAAACAAAGAGTTTAGATTAGCCTTACAATTTAGATATGTAAACATAATGTGCCCTTCACATGTCTGTTCACATACGTATTCACCATTAGCTCATTCAACATTTATTGATAATGTAGAAGAATTCTATCAGAAAGACTCTCTTATATTGTTTACAAACATACATTGGTTACTTATTACCGTGCAGAGATAGGTAACTGGAAGACCTGACCTAGGATGGGGTCATAGAAGGCTTTCTGGAAGGGGAGGTTTGCAATAAACTGGAAGATGAAGGAGGTTACATGCATGAGAACAACTGAATGAGCTGTGGTTATGTGGGATCCAATTCTTAAAGCAACCTAGAGCCTGCTACTTTCATGTACAGAGCTGACTACCAGGTGCATCGAGTCCATAGGCTCTGAGTGAAGAAGTCAGGAGAAGTCTGAGAGTCTGCATCCTCACACTGCTGATCTGCCACAGCACTGCAGGGCCCAAACCAGCATGTGAATCTAAAGAACGAAGGGATGAAGACTTGTGACCCACGAAGGAATTGTAATCTTGTTTTCCAAGATTTCCAGCAGGGAGGCCCAGATGAGTTTTATGTGTGTAGCTAAGTCATGGCTGTGCTCAGAGATTCCCACTCTAGAGAAGAACCAGAAAGTGGACTATGCAGGCCAAGAGCTGATGTGGGTAATGGCTTCAATACTCATTGGCACATCTCTGAAGAGAGATTTCTCACCAATTTATGGACAAAGAGACGTATCTAATCTCTCAGTCCTGAATGGAGACTGGCTTAGGAACCAATTACATTGATTCTAAAACTCCAGTATCCCTTCTACTCTTCCAAAGCTGTCAACCTTAAAACACAGGAACAAAGCAGGGAGAGGCCAAAGCACAGGGAAAGGAGGGAGTTGGAGATGAAATGGGAAAAGGAAAAAAGGTAGAGAGTACAAAAGAGAGGGACAAGAAGAAGAAAGGGAGACGTGAGACAAGAGAAGTTATAATTTTTCCAGCTCTATTTATGAGGAACAAGAGATTCAGAGAGCATGACTAGCTCATGGAACATGCCACATCTAGCCATGCAAGGGGCCAGGGATGCTGAGCCACTAAGATGTGGCTTTAATGGCTGCTTAATGTCTTCTAGAATTCCACTCAGATACCCACCCCAGGGGTATTCACTGCTTTTCTCATTGTTGTAACCAAACACCGGACAGAGTAACTCGAGGGGGGAGAGCTTTATTTTAGCTCACAGTTCAAGGGAGACCATTCCATCCTGATGGGGAAAGCATGGTCGCTGATGTGGCTTAGTTCACCATGTCAGGATCTTCTGCTGGTCACACTGCAGAAGCAGAAAGAGTTAGACTGAAATGGGGGACTGAGTGCAACTCAAAGGTTAACCCCTTATAGTGTGTATTTGCCAGGTAGATGTCACTTCCTGAAGATTCTACAACCTCCCAAAATGGCACCACCTGGGATCAACTGTTCAAATGAATGGCTCCTTGGGTGACATTTCAGAACTAAGAGTACGGCATCACTCTCCTCTCTTCTCTGTGCATCTCCTCTTTCAGCTGCCCCTTGATTCCATGGGTGGTTAAAGACCCATTGCTGAGACTTTGGCAACATCTTCCCTCATATTTTCTACTACCCAATAGTATTGAGATCTCCATTGTTTCTACAGTGCTGCATACAAATTTATTGTCCTACCCAAGTGAGAACTCCTTAATAGAGTTTAGCACGGGACAAGAACTTATGTCCAGGTTGGCTGGAACTCACCGTCTTCTTGCCTCAGCCTCCAAGTGTTTGAATTAGAAGTCTGCAACACCACACTTGGTCCCAAGCATAGTGTGAAAACATATATTTGTTTAAGTAGTATCCTAGCCTCCAGACGCAAATCTGAGCCCCAGTGCCATCAGTTGGTAGCTATATGATGCTGAGCAATTTTCCCAACTTGCTTTCAGTTTCCTCTCCATAAAAGTGGAATAAATGATTTCCTGGAGTCTCAGGTGGTTGGTCTCCAAATGTTTGTTATCAAGAAAATGTAAATTAGACAATGCTGATACCAAGATACCTAAAACTTTATGGCACTAAGTAGAGTTGTTTTAAAATAAGACTCACTTTTATTTTGCACTTTTATTTATGAGTGTTTGCATGAATGTATGTATGTGCACTATGTGCATACTTGGTACCCAAGGAAGCACTTGGACTCCCTATAACTGTAGCTATATACGGTTGTAAGCTGCCATGTGGATTCTGGGAACAGAACCTGGGTCCTCTACAAGAAATCTTAACTGCTAAGCCATCTTTCCAACCCCACTAACTGAAGTCTTAAATTACACACTGCAACTTCTTCTACTGGAAGAGAGAGACTCTCAGTTTAAATTTGGGTAAGCAGAAGTCACATAAACAGGAAAGCAGGCACCGAAGGATCCAGCAGTTCACGGATGCCTTATCTCATTCCATCCTTTGCCTCTGATTAACCCTGTTCACTGTACTGGGCAGGGATCTCATGTTCTTAGAGAGATGCAGAACAACCCACAAGACCAAATGCCTTTTGAGAAAGACTTTTCAAGTTGAGCTGTCAACTGCTGACACTTGGGAGGTGAGTCAACAACATTCAAACCATGAGCATCTCCTAAAGACTAAAGAGGGTTCTGTTACTAGAAGGAAGGATAATGGATGGGTAATGTCACACTGGAACCCAAGCTACACAAGTACACAAGTGCATAAAAGAGGGAATTACCACAAACAAATACATTTGCTTATTGTGTTATCATAGTACAGTAGGTACTGCCCCACTACTCAGCATCCCCTCCAAATGTTTGTCCTACCCTTTCCATTTTTTTTTTCTTCTTCTTTCTTTAATGTGAAGACTGGCACAGAGAATGAAATATTTCTGATCTAAACAACTTGCCATGTGATCCAATTTAGCCTTAAATGTTGTGTAAATGGAGTACTAAACTGGTCTGGTGACAAGAGATCCATTGACTAAGCTATTTGACCTGGACCCTCTGAGTTCTTTATCTCATGAAGATGCTGGTCTTTCAGTGATTCCCCCTACGTACCGAGCTTGGAAATCCGATGTAACAGTTCTGTGACATACATGCCACAGCAGGGACAGGAAAGAAAGATTCTAAATATGGTCTTAAATAATTAGCACTTCTGACATCTTCTGTTAGCATTTAATGCATTTAAGAGATGTTTTTCGAATGTTAAGTAGTCTATGGCTTGGGACATAGCTCAGTTAGTTGCCCAGCATACAGGAAGCCCTGGGTTCAGCCCTCAGCACTATTTAAAACAGATGTGATGGCACAAGTTTGCAATCCCAGAATTTCGAGGGTAGAAGCAAGTTCAAATCAGAAGTTCAAGGTCATCCTCAAGCACATAAAGAGAGTTGAGGCTAATATGAGCTATATAACTCTTTTTAAAACAATATTTTATTTATTTGCATTCCAAATGTTGCCCCCCACAACAAAACAAAAAGACCAAACGTAAAGTAACCTTAACAATTATTTAACACACATCAACAAAAAAATTCTTTCCTAGCAAGGAAAAAAAATGTCCCATCACAGGACAATCTGAGAACACAGGTGAGTGTCCATTGCATAATCTGCCCGCAGTGTGTGTCCTTGGGCCTGGGGGAAGCTTAGGCTTAGGTCAACTTTGAACTGCTGAGCTGAAAATTCTCGTTCTATTATTCAAGAATATGCTGTAAAATTAAAGCAAAAATGCAACAGCGCTGAAAGCAGGCACTCATTCCACATTTTTGCCAAGTCTCTCCTTACATATAAAGCTTTGCTTAAGTTAGAGCACCCACCAAGGGTTCCATGCTGGGTTCACTTTATACCCACTCTTCCTCCTATTCCTTTGACAGTTTCAGCTTTAACTGCAGGTCAGCATTCTGGAATCTTAAAGGGTAAAGTTCCCCCTACCTCCCCCACTGTTACTTTCAACAGTTTGGAGATTATTAGGTTAAATTAAAAAACAAAAGAACTAAGCCATGTCATTGATATTTTGTTTTCCCTTGGGGACTGGTAGGGGGAGGGATTGGGGGATACAGTTGGCTTGGCTCAGTCCTGACAAGTTAATGAAAGTCATTCTAATTTTTATTTAAGAAAAAGCAATTTTCATAAACGGTGTATCACTAATGGACCATGATCATGCAAAGCCCCACAGCAAATGACTCTTAATCCAGTTCTCTATGCCGCCTTACCTGAGGGAAATAATACCCACCCTTTCCCGGGCTGGCACTCTGTTCACAGGGACTGCTTCAATATATATTAATCCCACCATTTATCTTTGTCAACTGAGAACAAAAATAATTTGTGGAAGAGTAAACAGAAGCACATAGAGGAAGGGAGCCCGGCATTATTAAACAGCGGAAAGCAGGTGCTGGCAAAGCCGAGCTTATTTTTATTGCAGAACGTGAGTAATTCTCCTTCTGCATCCGTGCATAGTAAATACGGTGAGGGAAAAAAACCTCATATTTTACAGGAAACTGAAATGGCTGTGGCCGAGGTGCTGGCATTGCGGCTTGCTTTCTTAAAAACCAGCCTGAAAAAACTGGAGAGCGATTGCCTCTAAAGAGCAGAAGGAAAAGCACAAGAGGATAAGCTACAGAAAACACCTACTTGTTTGAGCAACATGAGAGAGGGGTTAGGGACAGGGCTCAGAGGGTAGAGTACCCTCTGCAAGTATCCTGAGCAAGCATAAAGATCTGAGTTCAAATCCCTGGAATATATGTAAAAGCTGGACATAGCGGCACTCGGTTGTAACATCAGGGCTGGGATGCAGAGACAGCCAGATTCCCCCATGCTTCCTGGACAGTCAGCGTAGACAATATGGCAAGCTCCGGGTTCAATGAGAGTTGCTGTCTCAAAAATAAAGTGGAGCATGATCCCTTGTGTCAACCTCTGGGCTTCCATATGAATATGCAAAGGCAGGCACATGCATGCAAGTGCATGCACACGCACATACCCACACACATAAACACACATACACACACACATACATACACATACACACACACACACACACACACTCTCTCTCTCTCTCTCTCACACACATGCATGCACATTGTATTTCTGCTGTTCACTTTAGGACGACCATGGCTCTCACTGCCACCAGCTGTCATTCCCACAGCATTTTGATTGTTTGCCTTGCTGTCACTGGCTCTCATTTGTCAACCTTCATCTCCTAGCAGGGACAGATACTGGAGTTAGGCACTGCAGAAGAAGAAAATCCCAGCACTTGGGAAGTGGATACAGAAGGGTTGTGAGTTTGAAGCTGTTCTGAACTACAAATAGAAATCTTATCTAGAAAAGAAAAAAGAAAAGAAAGAAGGATAAAAGAGTAAATTTACTTTGGTTCTTGGCTCCTGAGGTTTTAGTCAGTGGTTACCTGGTTATCTTGTTTTGTGGCCAGTGAAGCAAACATCATGGTGGGAATTGCATTGCATTAAGGAAATTGCACTATGTTTGCATCATGTATCCTGATGACTAGAGAGAAGATGGGGGAATGAGCCAAGAATGGTGGGTGCCTTGCCTTTAATTCTAGAGCTCAAGAAAAGTAGGCAGGCAAGCAGATCTCTGTGCATTCAAAGCTAGAGTTTAATCTACATTGCAAGTTCCAGGCCAGCCAGTGCTACATAGGTAAAGATCTAACCTTTTAGCTTCCTGCTCTGTGTAATTACTGCCATGTCTTCTCAGTCTCTATGGAGTTTCTCTCTGGAACTGTAAACTGAGATTATAATCAATCAATCAATCAATCAATCAACCAACCAATCAAACAGAGGGAAAGAAAAGAAAGAGAAGAGGAAGAAGAAAGAGGGTGCTTAATGACCAACTCCTCCCTCCCACCAGGCCCCACCTCCATAGCGCTGTTCTACCAGTCTCCCAACAGCACCACAGGTGGAGGCCAAAACCTTTAGCACCAGAGCCTTTGCGACACATTTCAATCCAAAGCATGACAATCAGTATCAAGTGTGGTCACAAGAGTGAAAGCACTGTCACCAATTCTAAGATAAAGAATGATGGCTTTTCTTTAGAATCCACATGTACCATGCCCTTTGATGTACTGTGACTGTCCTCACACCACCAGTGTAGGAGCTGAGGACCAGCATGACAATCAGGTTCAGTGAGTCCTCTGAAATTCAGAGTTTGAGAGTAAGGACCAAGCCTTTTGAGTACAAGCTCTATTGTGTATCAGGTGCTGGAAAACTTAGGTAATGAATAAAATTTGCCCTATTTGTGTTCCTCGTGATGAGATCCTGGTTATGCAGATTTTGCCAGGAATATTCCAGAAATGCATGTTTTGCCTTCATTGCATTATATTAGGAGAGGCATAATGAAGGTGATTTGGTTTTGAGACAGGGTCTTGCTATGTCATGTGAAGGCCATGCTGACCTTGATGCTGAGATCTGCACTCGTCCACACTAGGATTCTGACAAGCTTTCATAGAGTGTTTAAGGTGGCTTGTCGGTATTCTATTATTTCTCCTTTGTAAGGCATACCTGATTTGGGAAGATACTTTGAGATGATGTAAATATTTTATTCCCCATTAAAACTTTAGCACGGCTTTCATCATCCACTGCCAATGTTTGCCTCTAGTGTGGTCGCTGTGGATGTCAAACTCTATCATTGCCAGCTTCAATTACAAAGAGTAGTTCTCCATATGCCTTAGTTTTTCATATAGTCAGTCAATTTAGCCACAGCAGAATGGACTATGGAGTCACATTTTATTCTAGGTTATATGTTGTTGTTACCATTTTCTGGTAGGTTGGCGCCCCTCAGTGCAGCTCCTGTGTGCCTTTCACATGTGTCGTGGAGCAAGTTGTGTCCTCAGCATCCTCATTCACAAACTGAAGCCGGAACTTGAGTCTGACCTCATCGGGAGATAGGCCTTGAGGATGTAAATACGGCTACATAAAGTCTAAGGGTTGAGCCTTAATCCTCTAGAATTAGTGTTCTTAGTGTGTAGGTGGACATGTGTATGTGTTTCTGGGGTATGCATGTGTGTGCTGTGTGTGCATGTGTTATGTACTTACATGTGGAGGCCAGAGGAAACCTAGCCTCCCGACTTGTGGAAGTTTGCTTGGGCTGTTGAAACCTCATCTGTAGTGTTGGCTCCGCCAGCCTGAATAGGCGTTTGCAGTGTGTTAACGCCGTGTTTTGAGCACTTCCTCACTTTGCGTCTCAAAGTGAAGTTTCAGGCTTGTTTTCTCCTCCCTTGCCCAGTCTCCTTCCTGTTAGGAATCAGGCACATCCACGGACAGCTGAAAGGGACTCCTAGATAACCAGGCATCTTTATAGGCAGCTCCAGAGGGATTCAGAGACAACAAGATACGTCATCCTTAGCTGCCCAGAGGTGACACATTGTTGCCCCCTTGCACATGCACCAAGGCCCTATAAAAGGCCTAAGTTTCCCTCCCCCTACACCCCAAGAGGCAGCCTCTGCACCTCTTCCTCTTAATAAATCTCACATGTGAGACCTGTTGCACTTTGTGATTTTGTCGGAACCCACTGTCTAGTTCTATCACAGTCCAGACACGACTGGTTCTCACTGGCAGAGGATGGTGTTTAAGAGTTGAGAGCTACAGTCTCAATGCGTTTACTATGCCTGAGAATCTAGTGCTTCTCAGTGGCAGAGCATGGATACATGATGTCTGTCTTCAAGTGAAGGTCACCTCAGCTAATTTCTGAGACAGCAGACTCCTCTCGTGGCTCAATTATTAGACGATAAAAAGTCAGAGTTCACTTTCAGTGTTTGGAAAAGCAGCTACCAACCCAGGCAAACACACACCTGAGACACCATACACACTCAATTTTGTCTGATACAATTGCACACATCTAGGCGGAGAGTTAGAATAAAATTTATTTATTGAACTTTGCAGTTAAATATCCCCTCTACAATTGAAATTCCAAAAGCTGCATAGTCACAGTGGGCATAGGCAAATGCTGACAGACTTTAGCTTTGTTGAAAACGATGGGGAAAAAAAAATCTTCTGCAAATAGAATCTGATCAAGAAATTCTCAGTTCTCTGATCTCCACACCTTCATGTGTGTGAGGATGCAGACATACAATGAGCCTGTATTTGGTTAACATCCTGTAGGACAAAATCTCTGCTTTCCTTTGACCCAAACACATGCTCGGAGATGTGGACGTCTCTCCCCAATGTGATTGTTGGCATCTTCAAACAACTGCCTTTTTTAACCATCCAGAGCATGGGCCCATCAACACAGAGACACTAAGCAGGTGCCTCACCCTATCTGAACCAAACAGAATTATCTTTCCAGGAAATCAGCACCCCAGATAGAAATACCAGCCAGTGACTCCTAACTGTAGCAGGATAAGGAACAGTCTGTGAACTTCTCAAGCATACTAATGGTCCCCGCTTGGCTCCAGTTGACACAGTGTGTGCGTTAGGTTATTTCTTCCCCGAGACATGGATGAATATTGTTTCAGTATTTTCTTTCCTTCTTAATTGTCAAATTTTTCAAATGTTTAGAAACACCACAGTAATATACAGCAGATATCCATAAATGCACCTGCGAGTCGTTGCAATGAACATTGGCAAGCAAAGAAGTGTGGACAAGAGGGCATACTGTGGGGCATACTATGACACACTACAGTTTCCACAATAGGATTTTTTTTGGGGGGGGGGAAATGCAAGGATAGAGAGAGGATATGAGGGGAGGGGGAGATGAGAGATATTGGGGTGCATGACATGAAATTCACAAAGAAACAATAAAAAGTTAAAGCAATGCAGAGCAAAGCAAAGCAAAGCAAAACAAAATTGAAGATTATCAGACTCACCCTTTAGTAAAACATTTACTTACTAAGGGGAATTTCTTACTGCTTTTGCCAAGTAACCTGCAGTACCTAAAAGGACCGTTGGGTGGCTCACTGGCTTCAGTAGTTTTTCTCAGTGGGGTTCCTGCCAGGGATCTTGGTGTCACTGGAATTGTAGTTATATAAGAAGTCAACTCACTAAGTTCCCTGGACTCAAAAGAGAACAACTGATTTCGAATCCCTCTCATTTCATGTATTTTGAGCAGGTTTGAGATCCTTTCCCATCATGATTTTTCCTTCTTCCTTATTCTTTCCTAGCACTCACTTTTATTTGGGAAACTCACTTGTGATAGAATAAAAGAGAGAGTGAACATCAAAAAGGCAACACAGTATCTACAATTCAGATTCTCTAAAACGTTTAGAAATGTTTGCTTCTATTTCTTCCTCTTCCTCTTCCTTCTTCTCTTCTTCCTCCTCCTTCTAGACATTTACGAAGCAATTAATCTCTAGAAACTTCAGTTCCCTGGGGATAGCATGTACCACTGGGGTGTGTATGAATGAGTGGGAAGGGAGATAACAGAAGATCTATGAATCATTAGAGAAAAAAACCCACCAAAATTTCATGTAATAAAAGGCCTTTGGCCTTGAAGTAGATGGACTTTATTTTTATGCTCAAGTTGGGCTGTAGGGCACTGTTTTGTGTTTTGCATTGTGAGCCCTTTTGTTTGTTTGTTTGCTTTTTTTTTTTTTTTTTTTT
>JADRCD010194331.1:17389-44306 GCA_019843815.1 Montemys delectorum | reverse complement strand
CCCCCCCCCACCCCCGCTTTTTTTTCTTTTTTTGCACACTCTTCTTTTAAAGACAGAATCTCATTTTAAAAATAATATACTAGCTATCTTAACTTGGGTTTCATTGCTGTGAAAAGACACCATGACCAAGGACAATGTTTACTTGGGGCTGGCTTACAGGTTCAGAGGTTCAGTCCATTATAATCAAGGCAGGAAGCATGGCAGCATCCAGGCATTCATGGTGCTAGAGGAGCCAAGAGTTCTACATTTTGATCCAAAAGCAGCCAGAAGACTGGCATCCTCAGGTAGCTAGGAAGAAGCTCTCTTCTATACTGCATAGGAGGAGACCTCCAAAGCCCATTCTCACCATGACATACTTCGTCCAAGGTCACACCTCCTAAGAGTACCACTCTCTATGGGCCAAGTATATTCAAACCACCATACCATCTGAGAACTTTGCTTATTCAACAGACTTAATGAGTTTTTTATAGAATGGTTATAAATGTGAGAATTCTCTCTGTCTCTCTGAGACAGAGTCTCACTCTGTAGACTGGGCTGGCTTGGAATTCTCTATATAGAGCAGGCCTAGTGATTCTTGGTGATTCTCCTGCCTCCATTTCCCAAGTGCTAAGATTATAGACATGAGCTTAAGTATTTGGCCTTGTTTGCTATTTCTTAGGGACTCAACGATGTTGGTCAGGATGTGACTTGACCCATGACTGAGCACTGTAGCATTAATCTGATTCATCAAAGTTGCTTAACTACCCACTAGGCCATCTTTTTCTTTGGACTTTTCAAAAACCTATTTTGTATTATGTGTATGAATGTTTTGCCTGAACAGTATATGTACACTACGTGAATGAATTCTCGCCACAGAATGTGTGGGTTACTGATTAAGTACATGTAACTCCCTGGATGATATTAAACCTTACTCCAGCTTCACAAAACTGGGTGCCGGAGAGCTGGTGCCCGTCCTTCCAAGTGCTGAAAACCATGATATCAGACTTCTTAACAACATCAACCTTTACAGCTACAAGAGCCTCTCTGTGGGTTACTTCTGTAGGTATGGCCTACACGTTTCTGTGTTGTGTTTTTATTTTGATTCAGGTTTAAATACTTCCTGATGAAATGGTTGAATGGTTAAAGTGCATGCTAGGCAAACAACAGGCTCAGACCCAGGATTCCCAGTACCCACAAAAATGCTGAATGCTGGGTAACAGTAGCTGTGGACTTGTAATTCCAGTGTTGGAGGGGGAGAGCTAAGGAGATCCCCTGAACAGCTTGAGAGTTATGAGTAGCCATGTCAATGAGCTGTGCATTTGATTGGAGACATTGCCTCAAAGAATAAGGTGAAAGAGCCACTGGGGAAGATTCCTGTAGTGGGGATGGACTTGAACTTCTGATCCTCCTGCCTCCATCTCCTCAGTGCAATTTATGCATAGCTGTAGTCTAACCCAGGGTTCTGTGCATGCTAGGCAAGTACTTTCCCAACTGAGCCCAGCCCTAAGTAATTTTTGAGACACTATACAGTCCAGGCTGGCCTGGAGTTGGCATTCTTCCTGCTTTAGCCTCCCAAATGCTAAGGTTACAGACAGGCTTTACCTTGCCTAGCTGGAAGGAGCTTAAAAGTTAACTTTCTCTCCCTCTCTCTCTCTCTCTCTCTCTCTCTCTCTCTCTCTCTCTCTCTCTCTGTCTCTCTCTCTCTCTCCCTCCCTCCCTCCCTCCCTCCCTCCCTCTTCCCCTCTCTCCCCCTCTCTCCCCCTCTCTCCCCCTCTCTCCCCCTCTCTCTCCCTCTCTCATTTGAGATAGTCTCACGAAGCCCAGAGTAACCCTTCCACTGGGGATCCTCTCCAGCTTCCCAGTACAGGGATGACAGGTGTGTGGGATGGGCAGTGTTTCACTGGGCTTAATAACATTCTTTTAGAGTTTGACCTTGGACGACGGGGAACTTTCTGGTCTGGTCACTTCTTAGAAAGGGCAATTCCATTCTGTGGTTGTTTTTGTACATGTGTCACCCGTTTCTTCCTAATAGCTTGATGTGGCCAAATGGGATGAGGTTGGGTAACTTTTTTCTGCCAATACTAGACAGATAAAAATGGCTTTGTTGTTGTTGATAATTTATGTTCATAAGCATTCACATGTAGGGAAAGCAGCAGGAAGTAGAAGCTGTATGTTTGACTTTTGAGTAAAATCTCTTGACAGGAAAAGAAAAGGAATGAAAGAGTCAGACTGTCTGACACTTTGCTCAGACAGGATGTTTGTTTAGCATAGAGTGCTCTTGTCTACATACATGTGCCCCGAGACTGACTTACTAGTCCTTTTTAGGGAACTAGCAGGTGCACAACTGCACTTCAAGGGACTTTAACCTTTCTGTATGTGCTGGTTAGTGTTGCTTGTCAGTTTGACCCAATCTAGATTTACCTGAGGGTGTGTCTGCTAGGGATTATCTTGACTGAGTTAGTTGATGTGGAAACAAATTTGTTAATTATGAGGATCATTCCCTAGCCAGAAGATCATATAGTACACAAAATGGAGAAAGACAGCTGAATATTTGCAAGCATTTTTTGTTATTGTTTTTGTTTGTTTGTTTTTTGTCTCTCTGTTTCCTGGCTGTGGATAGAATATAACCAGCTACTTCAGGCTTGGCTGTTTTGAGTTCCCCAAGGTGGAGGACTGTTTATTTGAATTGTGAGCACAAATAAACCTTTTCTTTTGTACTTTAAGTTGCTTTTGGGGCTGGCCAGCATTTGGGATTAAAGAGGCAGGCAGATTTCTGAGTTGGAGACCAGCCTGGTCTACTGAGTGAGTTCCAGGACAACCAGGGCTACACAGAGAAACCCTGTCTCGAAAAACCAAAAAAAAAAAAAAAAAAGTTTTTTTTTCACTTTTTTAAACTTTATTTTTGTATATAAATAAGTGTTTTGCCTGCATGTATGTACATATACCATGTGTGTGCTTGGTGCCCACAGGTGGTCTGCAGAGGCCAGCTGACTCCCAAGACCTAGAGTTCTAGATGCTTTTAAAGTTCCATGTTTGCTAGGAAGTGAACCCTGGTCCTTTGGAAGAGCAGCCAGTGATCTTAACCACTCAGCCATTTCTTCAGCCTGAAACCTTAAATTTTTCATGTTATGAATTATTTTCTTTTGATTTTTTTCGACCACACAGGGTTTCTCTGTGTAGCCCAGTGTGTCCTGGTATTCTCTCTGTAGTTCAGGCTATTCTTGAACTCAGAAATCCTCATGTCGAAGTCTCCCAAGTGCTAAGGTAGGCCTGAACTCTGTAAGCAGCCTGATAATGATGGTCTTTTACTCTTCCCCTGGCCTCACCTCCTGCAGGCTAGGATATAGTAATGAGTCTCCACACCTGGCTTTGTGTAGTGCTGGGGATTTAACCCTGGGCTTCCAGCTGCTGGGCAAACATTGCAACAACTGAGCTGCATCCCCATCTTGGCTACTTGAACTTTTAAGTTAATTGTAGCTACTATCATTTCCTTTCCTGGGTGAGAATAGTAGTGGGTCTGATTTCTTCTGTTTATTCTTGCAGCTGTACTACCAAGTCCTAAATTTTGGAATGATTGTCTCCTCGGCACTAATGATCTGGAAGGGGCTGATGGTGATAACCGGAAGTGAGAGTCCAATTGTAGTGGTGCTCAGGTAACACGATTCCTTTTCAGAACACAGAATTGCATGGGATTACTTGGAAGAAAAGTAGAGGTATTAAATAAATAGTTGTGTACCAGTTCCTTAGGAACTGTTACCTAGGAGAGAGCCTGAAAGGAAATCAGTTGCTACTCAGTTGTCAGAACTCTCATGGGAAGTGTTCCCATTCCCCAAGGACCCGTATTCTTTTCTTTAAAAACAATTGTGTTTAATTACGTGTGTGTATGCGTTGTGTTGGTGTGTTTGAGTGCGAATGTAAGTACCCATGGAGTCCAGAAGACAAACAGGTGGTTATGAGCTGCCCAACATGCATATGAAACTCAGGTCCTTAGTAAGAGCAGTGTGTGTCCTCAGCTCCTGAGCTGATTCTCCACTCACCACTCCCAACCCTAGTACCCTATAGGTTGCTGTGTGCTGGATGTGGTGGCTCATGCCTATAGTCTTAGCACTCAGCAATCAGAGTCAGGAGTTCAAGGCCAGTCTCACGAGAGCCTGAAAGACTTTCATTTGAACTTCATTTTTGGCTCATCCCTTAAGAGAGTGTACTTTATTCAGTGTCCTTTGTTTTCCTCAGATACCTGTCTTTAGCATTCCTGTGTTTGGTATATCAGGCCTAGAACTTAGCACACAACCCAGAGTTCTCCTGTGTCATGGTCTCAGTGCTGGAAGCATCACTAAATAATTTGATATTTTCTGTTGACCTTTAAATATCATTTCTAAACTAAACGATAGTGCTGAAGTTTTTCCCTAACTTGTTTCCATTCCTATCTTTGTACTGATAAATCTTACAGATTTTAAAACCTAATTTAGCAACTAATTTTTGGGACATTACTATGTGGTTATTTTAATTGAACCATTATAGTTCTGTCTTATTTGGGGATTCATTTTGTAACCTTCTGGGAGTGAGTCGAGTACAAATATGAAGGAAATAGAATCGTCCCCTTGTCTAGAGTTGAGATACTTTCTTCTTCAGAATTTTATTGAGGTATGACTGATATGCAAAAAGCAATAGTTTTTAAGGTACAGACCTTGATATGTCTTTGGTAAGCAAGCATATACCTTCAAATGCACCACAATTACCACCATAAGTATGCCTGTCTCTTTCGCAGGGCTCTTCATTCTCCATTGCTTTTTATGCTAAGAATATTAGAATTTTACCTTCATATTCTCCCCCCCCCCCCTTTCTCTCTCTCTCTCTTTCATAGTCTTGCCCATGTTGGCATTGAATTCATGGTCCTCTGCCTCAGACTTCTAAGTGCTGAGATTATAGGTGTACATGAACCATATAAGCTATTGTTTTTTTTAAATCAAGTCCTCTAGTCTAATTCCCCATTTATTCCAGCTGTCTCAGTCAGCTCCTGATAACTGTCCTTCAACCCTCTGCTAGGGAGGACTAAGTCTGAAATAGCCCCAGAAGAAGTCTCCCAAAGGAGCTCCATGACCCTGCACTTCCTCCCATTGGTGTGGTTGGTGGCTTCCTTTAGTGCTGGAAGGCAGCACAGATTGAAGGTCTCTACTTCAAGATTGGGACCTTAGGACCAGATTAAATAAGGTAATACTCTGGACAGATGTTTCCAGTGTTGAAGGTAGAACCTAGGGACCTCCTGTGTGCTAAGCAAATGCTCTACTGCTGACTAATCCTCACCAAAATGAGGTTAGTACTTTTGGTTTTTGAGAGACTGTCTCAGTATTTGAGGCAGGGTCTTGCTGTGTATCTCTGGCTAACCTGGAATTCACTATGCAGACCATGTAGGCCTTGAAGGTGGATTGATCTTCAATCTTCCTGCCTATGTACCATCATCCCTGGCTAGGGTTTTTTTAATTTTTTAATTTTTTTACTGTTGTTTTAAACAGCTGTATAAATGCAGTGAAATCCAGCTGGGTATATGGGCATGCATTTATCCTAGCATTCAGGAGACAGAGAATCTCTGCAAGTTTGAAGCCAATCTGCTCTATATATTAAGTGCCACACTCTATTTCAGCAGTGGGGGTGGGGGGTGGGGGGAGGTTTTGCTTATAACCTGAAATCTCAGTAAATATAATAAGTCACTGGAGAGTGTTTTTTTTTTTTTTTCTTATTCCCAGACTTCACCAGCTGTATCCCAGAAGGTAAACTCTGGGTTGGCAAGGCTCCTAGGGATATGTGATCACAAGCAGACATTAAGTCCTTGATGTTAAATACCTCCAACTGAAGAGAATGAACCCTGATGTAACCAAGAAGAAGATCTCTTGGTGCTCGCTGGGCTAGCTCCCAGTAGCTTCTGGCTGTGTCACGTCCTCTTCCCTCTGTTGGCATGGCCCATCAGTGAAAGCTCTTGGCCACAGAATCAGGAGTTTGCTTTCTGTTCAGCATTCCTCCTTTGAGGCTATCTTTTTCTTTAGACCAGGTCCTGCTACTTAGCTCAGGCAAGGCACAAACTCCCTGCTTTCCTGCTTTCCTGCTTCTGCTGCTTTTTTTAATTTTTATTCTTTTTTTTTAAATTTTTTAAGATTTATTTTATTTATTTTCTATGTATGAGTACACTGTAGCTGTACAGATGGCTGTGAGCCATCATGTGTGTGCCTGTTGGGAATTGAACTCAGGACTTCTGCCAGCCCCACTTGCTCTGGCCCACTTGCTCTGCCGTAATTCACTGCAGCTGTCTTCAGACGCACCAGAAGAGGGCATTAGATCTCATTACTGGGGTTGTGAGCCACCATGTGGTTGCTGGGATCTGAACTCAGGACTCTTCGGAAGAGCAATCAGTGCTCTTACCTGCTGAACCATCTTGCCAGCCCTATTTTTATTTTTTTAAATTCTTTTGTTTTGTTTTTTGCTTTGCTTTGCTTTGTTTTTTCAAGACAGGGTTTCTCTACGCAGTTCTGTCTGTCCTGAAACTTACTATGTAGACTAGGCTGGCCTTGAACCTACAGAGATCCCTCTGCCTCTGCCTCCCAAGTGCTGGCATTAAAGGTATACACCACCACACCTGGCTTCCCCCATCTGCCCTTTGACAGGGTCTCGTGTAGTTCAGGCTGCATTGAGATCTGTATATAGTCAAGATGGCATTGAACTTTTGATTCTTCTGCCACACCTAGTATGTGGTGCATTGTGCTTGATAGGCAGGCACCCTGTCCAATAAATCTGAGTCCCAGACCCCAATATATCAATTTTTTATTACGTTTTATTTATTTGCGCATGTGTATAGTTGCACACGTCCCAAGATGCAAATGTAGAGGTCAGAGGATAATTTGTAGGAGTCAATTCTTTTCACCTGTGAATACTCAGGTCGTCAGACTTGGTGGAAGATCATTTCTCCAGTTTTGTGATGAGTATTTAGCTACAGTGCTTTGTGCTCTTGATGAGTCTCAGGCGTGCACTGGCCCAGGAGTTATCTTGGATCTTTGAATGTAAAACATACATACACACACACACACACACACACACACACACACGCACACTCCCAGTAATTTTAAAGTGCCTTGACTACTTCAGAGGCAGAGTACTTTAGGGTACTCCTAAACCTTCCTCTGCTACTGCAGGTCTAATTGGGGAAGTAGCCAGTAGCCACTTACTGAAAACTCACAGGGCTGGTTGGCTTTGTCTCCTGCTACTACTGCATCCCCTTCTTCTCTCCCTAGTCCCCGAGATTCTTCCTGTGTCCTACCCTTGTAACACTAAATGTCCCCAACTGGTGCCCAGCCATTGGCCACTGGCATTTATTGATAGGTCAAAAAGTAATTGGGACAAGGACCTTCAGTGTCTGGACACGCATATTCAAAGCCTTAGCATCAATCTCCAACACCCCAGTGTATGCAGTGTTTAACGTGTCAGTTAAAAACTAAGAGTGAGGCTGAATATAGTGGCTTGAACCTGTCATCCAAGTACTCAGAAGGCTGAAGTTGGAGGATCTCTGAGCTTGATGCCAACCTGGGCTACATAGTTCCAGCCAGTCTAACGATAGATAGTACTGACAAACCACTGGCCTCTGAGAGCGCCAGGTATCACATGGTACACACACATACATTCATACATGTTAAGCACCCATACCATTTTTAAATTAAAAAAAAAAAATGTGTGTGTCAGTTTATACCTTTGATCTGGAACTCGGGAGGTAGAGGCAGAAATGAAAAAAAGTTCAAGGTCATCCTCTGCTACACATCTATCAAAGCCAGCCAGGGATACTTGAAACCTGTCTCATTTTTAAAAGGGAGAGGGAAGTGTGTTTGTCAAAATAAAAGTGTAATTTAGTAATTCATTTAATGTTTAAACAAATAGTTTTCCTCAGTTTTTTGGTTTTGTTGGTTTTGCTTTTTGGTTTTTCAAGACAGGGTTTCTCTGTATAGCCCTGGCTGTCCTGGAACTCACTCTACACCAGGCTGGCCTCGAACTCAGAAATCTGCCTGCCTCTGCTTCCCAAGTGCTGGGATTAAAGGCATGCGCCACTACTGCCCGGCTCACTACAGACTTTTTAATATTTAAAATTTCTTTTGCATTAGTATATTTCCTTTTCTAATTTTTGTTATGTTTAAATGTTATTGTTTTATGCATAAAGTTATGTTGCCTGCACATATGTCTGTATTGCTCGTGTATGTTGAAAGTTAGAAGAGGGCATCAGATCCTCTGGAATTAGAGAGGTTGTAAGCTGCAGTGTGGGTGCCAGGAATTGAACCCAGGTCCTCTAGAAGGGTCGCTCAGGACTGCCAAGCCGTTGTTCATGGCTTATTTTGCACAGGGACATTTTTATATGAGGCATGCAAGCATATTTCCTCCTGTGTGTCCCTACCCTCTCACATACATTATATATCTTATTTTATTCATTTTGATTTTGGGGTCTTGGGATGTAGTTCAGGCTAACATTGAACTCAGTCTCCCAGAGGAAGGCATTATGGACATTCACACCATTTCTGGCTGCTTTCATGTGTTTTAAACTAGTATCTACATGGGAATTCCAAAAGCATTTGTTTTTGTTTCTTATTTGGCTCCATTGGACAGCTTCACCTGACTACTGACCAGGCACTTGGTTCTCTGATAAAAATGAAATTCAGCTCCATTTTAACCCCTATTCCATCCCCTGTTTCTGTGACTGTCACATCTGCTCAATTGCTTGTGACACCAACTAGGGGTCATTCTTGATTCTGCTGTGTCTAATTGGCCACCAATTGTTTTCCTCTCTCTTCTCCTTTATTGCTGTTCTATTTCAGGCCCTTGTCATTTCCTGCCTGGCTGTCATAGTGACCTTTGAGAAGAAATGCTCTTCTAATAAGAAAAAGTTAATATATTCCCATAATGTGAAATGCTACAAACAGGAAAATCTAGATTGACCTTGTCTTTGTAACTTTGAGATAAAAATCATTGCTAATGTTGTAGCCTTTCTTCGAGTATAATTTTACATATAATTGAGATAATTATGCAAGTGCATTTTCTTTTTCTTTTTTCTCCATATCATTTACACACACACACACACACACACACACACATACATGCATACACAGTGTGTCTGTGTATCTGTTTTAAGTTTTTGGAAGTACTGGATATGCTGAGGGCATTGTCCACTGAGCTATAGTCTCGTCCTGACAATTCTAAATAACAGGGTTTTTTTTATTTATTTAATTTTGAGACAGGATCACTATGTGGATGGGCTCAAACTTGCTATGTAGATCAGGATTGCCTTGAACTCACAGAGATCTGCCTGCCTGTACTAAAAGCTTTAAGTAAAATCGTATAGTAGCTTAGCATAGTGGTACAAGACTGTAATCCCAGCAGGAGGATTGCTGTAAGCTCAAGTTCAATGAAACAATAAGCAAACAGACCAACATTCCTGTAATCCCAGCACTTGGGAGGCAAGAAGAATGCTGTGAGCTTCTGTTAGCATGGACTGCCTTGTCCAGGCTAGCCTTCCATACAGGGTGATATCTTGTCTCAAAAACAAGATACACACAACAAAACCAACCAGATGTTTCAAAAAAAGAAGATTCATAAATAATAACAAATACAAACACAAACAGTCTTTCTTAGAGCTATCCAATTTTGTTTTATGGTAGAATTTCTGGGGATTCAGATGTCTGCCTCCCATTCCCAGGTATTCAGATGTGAATGGATTTGTGTGTGACCTGAGCACGAGGATTCTATTTAAATTGCTTAGGTTATTCCACTGTACAGGCGAGTTTGGGAACCACTGCTGTTCCCATATATATCTTCAAACAGTAGTGTCTGTGGCTGGATGATATCTGTCTTTGAGTTTTGGGTCCTGCTGATGTGTTTACTTTTGTGGGGGGGAGTTCAATACTGAGTTTCTCTGTGTAGCCCTGGCTGTCCTGGAAGTCACTCTGTAGACCAGGCTGGCCTCGAACTCAGAAATCCGCCTGCCTCTGCCCCCTAAGTGCTGGGATTAAAGGTGTGCGCCACCACCGCCCAGCTTTTGCTAATGTTCTTACCATTGAAAACTTGGGTTTGAGTTCCTGATGATACAAATCTCTTAGGACCTTTTCAGAACTGGGCATGAGGCAGAGCAGGTGAGATGCTCTTATGAGATGCTCTCATGAGTTTCTCCACTTCTTCCTAGTTTCTGAAATCCTTAGACAGAAATCTCTATTGTCTCTCCTGCTTCTCTTTTTAAAACAGATAAATACCTTGATAACACAGTCTTAGCTCTGTGCTATTCTGTGACTCAGTGAGCTGTGTCCTCTATAATCAGCTGAACTCAGAAGGTCAGCATGGTCCGTATCTTCAGAAATGGCAGGTGATGATCCAGTTCTCATTTGAATATTTGAATATGTTTACTATTTTCAGATGCAGCCAGAATAAGGGCAGTGTTTTTAAAGTTCATTCTTTTATATTGTTTGTCATTTGAAATTTTAAAAGGTTAAGGAATTAGTAACACTGCCCTTTTCAAGACTTAAGCATCTTTGATTGTAATGCTTAAAACGGAACTAGTTAGTGAAGACTAGTCACTAAAAAAATTCCTTTAGTAGTTGAGGGAAATCAAGCTTGGTGTGATGGTGCACACATGTAATCTTAGGACTGGAGGCTGAGGTAAGAAAATCTTCACAGGTTTGAGGGCATCCTGATGTGTATACTGTGAGAGTAACTGTGTCCCCAAAATGAATGAATGAATGATTGAATGAATGAATGAATGAATGAGCATGAATTATGACATCCTATTTTGTGCACAGAGTTATATACAGCACTGCGGTTGTTAAAATGTTGAGTACATCGGCATCTGTTGCTTTGTTGAATTTCTAATTTTCAAATAGATGTAATCTGCCTTTCTGTATCTTTTTTCCCCTCCCAGTGGCAGCATGGAGCCTGCGTTTCACAGAGGGGATCTCCTTTTCCTCACGAATCGAGTTGAAGATCCTATACGTGTGGGGGAAATTGTTGTTTTCAGGATAGAAGGAAGAGAAATCCCTATAGTGCATCGCGTTCTGAAGATCCATGAAAAGTACATGCCAGCTTCTCATCTATGCTTTTGTAAACTTTTGTTTTAGAGCTTGAAGTGTTCAATTTTGACACATAAAGCTTGTTGAAAGGGAGGCTGGGAGATGGCTGAGCAGTTAAGGTGCTTACTCTTGCAGAGAGCCCAGGTTTGACTCCTAGTGCCTACATAATGGCTTTCAACCATCTGTAACTTCAGTTTCAGGTGATCTTGATGCCTACATACATAAGACATTTTTTAAAAAGATAAAGAGGGCTGTAGATGTAGCTCAGCTGGTCAAATCAAGCCCTGGATCAGCACCCCAATATAGAAGGCCACAACCCAGGCCTTGGGTACATGTGTCATCCTAGCACTTGGGAGACAGAAACAGACAAGGTCAGGGTCATTGTTAGCTTACATAGCAGGTTGAAGGCTAGCCTGTGCTAATGAGTCTCTTCTCTAATAATAAAACATTGTAGAGAGTAAGGAATCTTTGATCTTTGCTTCCCATCTAGTTTTATGAATGTCTGAAAGTCTGGTGAACATTTGGAAAATTCTGGATAGGATTTATCTATTTCTCTGAATATTTTTCCAGAGGTTTTTCTTGTTCTTTTCTAATTCTTTATCAGTCTCTGTATGTCTCTCAAAAATCATATTGTAAAGATTAATCCTAAATAGAATTCCCTGCTATAATGGAATATAAGTAACCTTAATGAATAAAGAAACTGCCGGGCGGTGATGGCGCACGCCTTTAATCCCAGCACTTGGGAGGCAGAGGCAGGCAGATTTCTGAGTTTGAGGCCAGCCTGGTCTACAGAGTGAGTTCCAAGACAGCCAGGGCCACACAGAAAAACCCTGTCTCGAAAAAACCAAAAAAAAAAAAAAAAAAAAAAAAAAAGAATAAAGAAACCTTAAAATGAAAACAAAGCTATAAAGCAATATAGTGATAATAAATTTTTGGACTTCTTTTGTAATACTGGAGTTAAACTGGGCCAAACCCAAATATACTGACTTTTCAAAGTTCAGTAAAGAAGGCTGGCCAGATATGACCTGAGTTCTGTCCCCAGAGCCCACAGTAGGAGAGAACCAAATCTCAAAAATTGTCTTCTAACCTCCACATATGTACTATGGCAATATACATAACACAACATAATAGTAAATAAATTTAAAGTTTAAAATTTTTTCAAGAAACTGGTGAGATGGCTTAGTTGGTAAAGGCATTTATTACCAAGCCTGATGACCTGAATTCAGTCCCCAATCATCCACATGGTAGAGACCTGACTCTTAAAAGTTGTCTTTGAACTCCCCATGTGTACCTGGTGTATGCAACACTAAACAAATAGTCCCGACCTTCCTGCTTTTGCATCATGAGTTCTGGGATTTATGAGTATGTGCCAGTGTGCCAAGCCCAAGATAACTTTCTAAAATCTAAATTGTTTTTCTAACTTGAATCTTACATTTTAGAAGTAGAAAGGACATATTCCTTTCACCTCAAAGTGAGGACAGTGAGCAAAAAGTTCAACTTCCCAGGGTCTCCTTTTCTTTTTTGTTTGTTTGTTTTTTTTTGAGACAGGGTTTCTCTTGTAGCCCTGGCTGTCCTGGAACTCACTCTGTAGACCAGGCTAGCCTCGAACTCAGAAATCCACCTGCCCCTGCCTCCCAAGTGCTGGGATTAAAGTTGTGCGCCACCACTGCCCGGCTTGTTTTCTTAAGGTAGTATAAAAACTTCAGAAAGATGAATCATGAACTCTTAAGTAGGTGGTCCCTGTCCAGCTGTGCACTCCCGTTTTTTCTAGTCTGTACCGTTTGTACTTAAAGAAACTTTCACAACAGAAGGAGAGAAAGAAATGGACAAATAGGTGTGGTATACTGGGAACTCAAAAGGCTCTCTTGCATTAAGTCCTCAATTACTACTGGCTTGGCATCTTGTAGTTTTTCTCCATTTAATAAGTACTCATCTGGGGTTGTTTGTACCTTAATCCCAGCACCAGAGAGGTGAAGTCAAGAGGATGGTATGTTCTGGGCTATCCAGGATAGCAGAGTTGTACCCCAACACTCAGGATCAGAATTTTTGGTGATCTTACGTTTGCCTCCTGGGTGTTGGGATTCCATGCAGACACCACCACACCTGGCTGGAGCATATTTTGACAGGTGTATTGAGGTGGTCACCAGGGAACAGTATGTGTTCTGCATTAAGTTGTTGAGGGAGATGTATACTTTTTCAAGGAACAACAGTGATCTCTCCTGATTACAGCTCAGCAGGGGAAAGCACAGTATTTGCTGGTAAGTAGGTCTTTGTGATAGCGCAAGTCGGTAGCACCCCTTCCCTTCAGGCGTCTTCTCTTCTGTTGGACTTCACTTCAGCCTCTGAGGGGCTGGTGTCTTTCTGGTTGAACTGTCCCTGCTCCTGGCATCTTCAACCCCCAGGCTGTCTCAGACACTCTTTCGCTTAGGAATTGTCAGCTCCTGGTTACTTTTCTCTGTATATATTTGCATTTTTAAAACTGGAACCTCATTTTCAATGTGGCATTTGCACTTAACTGTCTTTGGTGTTTGCAACACCTCCAATTTTCACTTGAATTCTAGCATATTAGGAGTCAGTTTCCTGAGTGGATATTAGTCAGTAGGAACCTGAAGCTCATTTTCTTTTTTATAGACTGTGATTGTTAAAGACACTTGGATTAATTTTAGTCTGGTCTTTATTAACTGTAAATTTTGCTCTGTTTTCAGTTACATTTTAAACTCACTAGAAGCAGGGCTGAAGAGATGACTCGGTGATTAAGAGCACTTGTTCCCTTCCCTTACCTAGGAGGCAGCTTACATGTGCCTCCAGGTCCCAGGGACCCAATGCCCTCTTCTGCCCTCTGCAGGCTCCAGGCACATGCAGGGTACATATACACGTATGCAGTCAAAGCACTAATATATATAAAGTAAATCTAAAAGCAATTTTAAAAATTACTACAGGTCTTACCCTTTTTTGGTTTTTTTGAGACAGAGTTTCTATGTATAGCACTGGCTGTCATGGAACTCAATCTGTAGACCAGGCTGGCCTAGAACTCAGAAATCTGCCTCTGCCTCTGCCTCTGCCTCCCAAGTGCTGGGATTAAAGGTGTGTGCCACCACTGCCCAGCTTACCCATTCTCTAGTAGCATTAAATTCCTTGACTTTCTTTTTTTTTTTCTGAGATAGGGCTTCTTTGTAACCCAGGCTGTCTTTCAACTCCATGTGACCAGAGAACTTCATTTTCCTGCCTTTACCTTTCAAGGATTGGGATTATAGGCATGTGCTGCCATGCTCAATTGAGTTAGGCTGGGATTAAAGCCAGGGCCTGGTATAAGCTAGGCAAGCACTCATCACATTACATCAGCAGCCCCAAAGCATAATTTCTTGATTAGGCAAGATAGTTTGTGGTTTTGCTTTCTTTTGTTTAGTTTTGTTTTTGAGTTGGGTTCTCTATGCAGCTTTGGCTATCCTGGAACTTGCTATGTAGATCAGACTGGCCTTGAATTCACCTCCCTCAGTCTCCTCAGTGTTCGGATTAAAAGCATGTGCCATGACACCTTGCCCAAGATAGTATTCTAATAAATGTTACCAAACCTGAAAAATTAAGGCTTTTTTCCCCCTACTTGAGACAGTGTTCCTTTGTGTACTAGTCCTGGACTCATTTTGTAGACCAGGCTGGTCTTGAGCTCACAGATATCTGCCTGTCTTTGCCTCCCTAGTGCCGAGTTTAAAGGTATACACCACCACACCTGGTTTTTCTTTTTTTAAACTTGTTTTTCTTTTAACTACATGTTTGTTAGAGAAAGACTAAGACAGTATAGCACTACAGTATACTGTAGGCAGCCACTATTTATCCCTGATCTGTGTTACTTTAGCTCTTACATTTTGTATTTAAAGATTTTCTAGCATGTGCAGTGGGGTCTAACGAGTACCATGTACCTGGCATGTGACCATTCTATATTCTCTTCTTTTCCTCCTTTCTTGTATTATTTTAAGCCAGATCCTCAGTATCATAGCGTATCACATTAGTATTTCTATAAAATAGCCACTAAGCTTTTATAAACTAAAACTCTAATTAGTATGGGGAATAAATATATACTATAATAAATATAATTAAATATAATAGAAGTAATAACTAAGTATATGATAAATAAAAATGAACAATTCGTTAAGATTATTAACTTTCTAGTTGTTCAACTTGCCAGTTTCTGTTTGTTTGAACTTAGGTCAAATAAGGTCCTCAGCTGCAGTGGTTAATGTGGCTTTATGGACACTTGGAATGTTATTTTAGTTACATTTATTGTTTTTAAATTACATTTCTTTGTTTGGGAGTCACTACTGGTGCATATGAAGATCAGAGGACAACTTGAGGAAATTGGTTCTTTTGTTGTACTGTGTGGTTTCTGGCCACCACACTCAGGTTGTCAGCCTTGGTGGCAAATGCCATTACCTGATGAGCCATCTCACTGTAAAGGCTGCACCTTACAGACTCTTACTCCATCTCGAGGTTCCTTTCCAACATTCTTTGTCTCAGGTAGAAATTTTCATGTTACTTAAAGGAACTGTGCTGTTCAGTAGTTTCTTAATTGTCTTTCCTAGACAGTTACTTCCTGAGGGGTAATTTAATGTGTTTTTATTTTTATGTTAGAAAATTAGTTGTGTATGTTCTAATATAAATTGAGATTTATTTTATATGCTAGTTGATCTTCTCCTCATGGTGTAAAACTTGCACGGCCATCTACTGGTATGCTGTCTGCGGCAGTGTTGGTAACACTGATGGAGTGCAGCCAGCTCCTTCACGGCTCACTTGTCAGCTTTCTCTATGAGTAGCAGTCCACCTGTCAGCATTTTGTTAGCCAATAAAGAGTTGCTATTAGGCATGAGGAGTACCAGTGCTTGGTAACAAGCGTTGGTTCTGTGCATTAGATGCCATGAGGGTGTTTGGTGACTTTGTTTCCTTACTTTAAGGCAAGATGGGCACATCAAGTTTTTAACCAAAGGAGATAATAATGCCGTTGATGACCGAGGCCTCTATAAACAAGGACAACACTGGCTGGAGAAGAAAGATGTTGTAGGGAGAGCAAGAGGGTGAGTACCCAGGGGAACATGGGCTTTTCATATTACTTTAAACATGGTCTTACTGTGCATGACCGAGTGCATAACTGTTGGTCCTGGTTACACCAAGTCACCTTTTTGTCCTTTAAGAGATATAAATCTTAAAGTGCACTTAAGTCTTAAGGCGTACTATTCTTGGGAGTAGTAATGGGGTACAATAAGAGAATCAAATGCTAGTGCTGAGATGGTATAGTGGATATCACAATTAAATAAAAAAATATTGGCCAGGTGTGGTGGTACATACCTGTAATTCCAGCTCCTGGGATGTAAACCAAGAGGACCAGAGTTCAAAGCCAGACTCACTAAAGGCTGTGAGTTTAAGACTAGCTGGGCTTCAGGAGACCCTGGCTCTAAAACAAGAATCATGTATTCAGTTCACCCAAGGAGCATTGATATCTGTACTTGGCTAGGCTATTAAGATCCAGAATAGCATTCTTACTGCTTCATGAAACAAGTTATTAGAAGCTTATTGAGACAATTTAAATTGTTCATCTGAATTAATTTTATTGTGTTAATATAGCCTATATTGTTTTATTTCAGTCTTGAAGCTGATGAGATTAAATGAAATTTTTAAATTATATTAAGCCTATTTATTTCAGATATTATCAGGAGAACAGATCAGTGGAGGACAGGAATTGTAAGTTACTGTTGTAAGGAAGTATGGAATTACTACTTTAATGTATTAATAGTATTAACAATAACTCACTTTTATTAGGGCTTGCTATTTCCAGACTTATTATATGTGCCTTATAAGTATTGCTTCATTTTAACCTCCAAGCAATTCTAAATTCCCATTCTGCAGATGAGGAAACTCAGATAAGCCATGTTATGTATCTAAGATCATGCTGATGGTGGATTTAAGTGGCTGGAAGCTCCAGAGCCCATACTCTGAGCCATCGCAGCAGAATTGCTGGCATGTGCCCCACACATGGGAGGGGGTGCTGGTTCTCTGTTAGGTGCTTGATAGCATGCGTACTGACGTCAGAACGCCCCTCCTTATTACATAAATCAAGTGTGTACTGTCACCTCACTGTGACACTGCTGTGCAGAACAGGTGACTGTTTCTAGAATAAGTACTACTGTGTTGTTTTGTCTGCGAGTGTGCATTTGTGTGTGTGTGTGTGTGTGTGTGTGTGTGTGTGTGTGTGTGTGACTTAAGGGGAACTTTTATATGTCAGAGCTAACCACAGTCTACATTGGGTCATCAGTGGCTCTGAGAAATAGATTTCCAGATTTCCTCACTTCCAAGGACGCTCCTATCATTTTCAGATTCATCATCTCTTCAGTGTTTGCTTTCCCTTTAGTTGTAAATCTGCAGGTATATTTAGAATGCAAGGAAGCCCCGGTCACTGGAAAGTGGGGTTGCTTTACTTTCTTCCACCCCCAGCAATTTTTTTTTTTTTTTTTGGAGAGGTTTTCTCTGTAACTCACTCTGTAGACTAAGCCAGCCGTCAACTCAGAGATCCACCTGCCTCTGCCTCCCAAGTGCTGGGATCCAAGGCGAGCACTGTCACACCTGGTGACACTTGTTATATAAGAGAATTGTCACACTATTGTACATGTAATGACCTTTTCACTCCAAGGTCATTAATGTACCTATAAATCAATACACTTATTATCACTTACAGAGCCAGCTCTCCATTCTCTGAGCAGCTTGTACGGCTACTGGCTATCCTAGCATTGGCTCTGGTTAGCATTATTTCTAGTTTGGTTTTGTGAACATTGTACTGTTGTTAGATATATCCAGTGGTTCCACCCAGTCTTCCCGGTAAAATTTTAAAAAACAGTTACTAAGTAAAGAATATGCACATTTTAAAGTTTTTTGAGAATTTTTTCTGTAGGCTTCTTCCATGTAAGAGTGTCCCTTTGTGTGCATTTGGTTCTTCTTTGTTTGTCACTGTGGCTGCCTAGGCGCCCCTGGATTGGGTATTTTCCAAGTTAGAGTACTCAGGCTTCCTCCCCAAAAGCCTCTTTTTGAAGGATTTTTTTAAAGTTCTAAACTATCTAAAATTTAAACTGAAATCTCAATTTTGACAGTATAAACCCTTTAGTGGCTTTTAATAAAAAATGTAGTAATCTGAATTAAGTACTGTTTCTATGAAACATAAACCACCTGGGATGTGGACAGCTGGCAGACAGGCTTCGCTGCCCAACTCACTTTTCATCGACTCTCCTGTCACTGAGCTTGACACCTAATATAATGAGCCACCTTCCTTTGTGGAAATTGTATTTATAAAACACTAAGCTGATATTACAGAGTCGAGCTGTACCTTACTCTTTCAGGCAAGCCTGGACTGTGGTGCAACTACCTTAGAATAAAAAAAAAAAAAAAAAATTTTTTTTCTGGATTACTCCACACTGACACCAATGGTTCTGAGCCAGATTATGTTTAAAAATGTTACTGAAACAGAATTCACATAGAAGATTCTCTATTTTAAGGGGCATAGTTCACAGATTTTAGTATATCTACAAGTTTGTGCAACCATCACTACTCTCTAATTCCAGATCATCTGCACACTCATTAGTAGGCGTGGCTCACGCCCTTCCTCCTGCAGCTGCTGACAGTGCTAACCTGCTGTGTAGGCATGGCTCCTGTGGGGTGTCTCGTGTAAACAGAATCACAGTTGTGGTCTTCTGTGTTTGGTTTCTTTTACCTATCCTAATTTTCAAGGTTAATTCATCTTGGAGCATGCAATAAAATTTTTAGAAATGAAACTAATACTGTACCAACTAAAACTATTTAATAGAGATGACTTTGGAAAACCAGAAAGTTGGACCTGTTAGTCACAGAGAAGAGAGCAGTGTCAACAAAAGATGAGAGACAGGCAGGAGAGTTGGTACAAATGCTACTGTGAAAAAGAATGAGATAAAGAGGGGAGCAAGGTAGTGATGCTGGAAGCATCCAAACAAAGCTTTCCCCACAGGAGAGGAAGTGAAGGGCATCAGGCAAAATGGCTGCCCCTAAAGTGTGCCACAGGCTTTGATGGTAGAGTGGAAATGCTAAGTACCCTGATGTGTTTAGTGTACACTGTATACATGTATTAAAATACATTAAAATATCCCATCCGGGCAGTGGTGGCGCATGCCCTTAATCTCAGCACTTGGGAGGCAGAGGCAGGCGGATTTCTGAGTTCAAGGCCAGCCTGGTCTACAGAGTGAGTTCCAGGACAGCCAGGGCTATACAGAGAAACCTTGTCTCGAAAAAACAAAACAAAAAAAAAAACAAACAAAATCCCATAAAAAGTGATATACCATAAAATGCATGTAAATTACATGTAAATAAAATACAAAGCTTGTGTCTACATGCAGTGGCATTTGTGTAGTCGTAGCTGCCTGGGGCAGGGACAGGGTGCTCTCTTGAGGGGAAGCTGTTTGCAGCAGCAAAGTGAGACCCTATTTTGAAAATTAAAAATATGGGGCTGGATATTTGGCTCGGTGGTTAAGAGCCCTTGTTCCTCCCAGAGCTCAGCAGTACTTTGTAGGTGTCTCTTTTCAGCTCTTGGAGAAGCCACTTGTTCACACAGGTTTGCTGTGGTGAAACTGCTTGCTACCATGTACCTGAGCCACATACTTTGTATCAGACCTAAACATCTTGAACTTGAGTTTGCAAGAACATTGTTTAGGGTGCATGTTTCAGGGATTTGTTTAAACTCAGAAAATCTTGGGACACTAGAAAAGTGTATCTGGTAATTTTGTGTTTTCATGTAGCTCAAGCTGGCCTCAAGCTCTCTGTTGTAGCTGAGAATGACTCCTGGCTCCACCTCTCAAATGTTGGAATTTAGGTGCACCCCACACTTGAATTATGTGGTGTTGGAGATCAAACGCAGGGCTTCATGCCTTTGTGCTAGGCCAGCATTCTGCCGTCTGAGCTACAGAGAGTCCAGGAGATGGAGAGTAAGAAGAGTTGTTAACAAGACGTGAAGGTTATGGGAGATCAAGAGCGCTACTCAGAGAGCCAGAGGGGAGGCTGATACCATATAATGAGAACAACAGAGTTCTTAAAATTGTGACAGAGACCTCAATAGCAAATGTACGGAATGTGTTAAGATTTGTCACCAGGTGTTTTTGCTCAGTTTGAGGGGATGAAGGAAAAGAAAGCTAGTGGAAACACAGGGCTAGGGAGATGGCTCAGTGGTCAAAGTGCTCGAAGCTCGAATGTAAGTACCTGAGTTCAGGTCCCTAGATCCTCTAAACACTGGATGGGCTTGGTCACCCATCTCTAATTCCAGTTTGAGAAAGAAATGAAAATACAGAAACAGCAGTCTAGAGCTAGGTGTAGAAACATTAGGTTTGTGGGTTATTATTGAAACAAAAGAGGAAGGATTTCAAGAACAAGCTGTAGTCATTAAAATCAAATACTGGGGCTGGAGAGGTGGCTCACTGGCTAAGAGCACTGATTGCTCTTTCAAAGTACTTGGGTTCATTCTCAACTCCCATCTGTAACTCCATTTCCTGAGGATCCAATGCCCTCTTCTGACATCTGTGGGCACCAGGTATATGTACATACATACACACAGGCAAAACACTCACACACATAAGTAAAATAAATCTAAGAATTAAAAAATGCTGAAGAAATATATAGGATGATGGAGGCTAAGACTGGTTTGCTGGTTGTGGTGTTAAAATGGTTCTAGAAAATTTTCAGAGCTAGGCACAGTGACACGTGTACTCATCCCAGCATTTTAGGAGACTTTGGCAGGTGGAAGTAAGCTCAAGGTGAGCCTGCCCTACATTTCAAGACCCTATCTAATTAATACAATTAGGATCAAGAGAGTCAAAGCCAGACTATGGTTAAATGAGTGGGTGAGCTCTGCTGTTCGTGGCTACCTGATGTGAAGTACCTTGCAGTATGCTGAGTGTGCCTATCTCTCCGCCAAGCCTGGTAGCTCCCTAAAGGCCACAAGGCCACACCCAGCCCCTAGCATTGGAGATACCAACTAGAGACCTAAGATCTCTGGTCTGTTACTGACTGCTTCTGCCACACACAAGCCATGCACCTTGGGTGTATGATCCTGTTTCCTCATCTATAAAATGGTAATACTCCTAATTTCCTTGTAACAGGCTGTTGAAAGGAACAAATATAATGTATGCTAGTGGACTCTGAACTGAAAATCAGTACTCTGAACAGTACTGGTGATTAATGGTCAGTAAACATTAGCAGCTGCTTCATCTAGGATGTTTTTCTTTAATGATAAGTTGTTTACTTGTTTGTTCTAGGTTTGTTCCTTATATTGGAATTGTGACAATCCTCATGAATGACTATCCTAAATTTAAGGTGAGAGTATAACTGTATGTTTGATTAAAAGTGCACTGATCTTGGGTTGAGAGTATAACTCAGCAGCACACATTCTTACATGTGTGAGGTCCTGGATTCAGCTCACCTACCCCACAGTGATCTTTTGTTTAATATTGGAAACTGTTAAAGCATGAAAGAATAATGTAGTTTAGTAATTGATCCTGGTCACAATTGAGCTTATGACGGTGAAGACTTGAAAGGTGTTGGAAGCGTCCCTGACTTGTATTCCTGTTTCGTTTTTTAGTATGCAGTACTGTTTCTGCTCGGTTTATTTGTGCTGGTCCATCGTGAGTAAGAAGTCAGCCTCGATGTTCCTACAAAGATGCTGTGCTTGTTGTTACTGAATGTTGGAGTAGATCCTGATCTGTGATTGGCGGATATTCGGAGGACACACATGTTGGCACTTCTTGGTAGCACTGGTTTGCATTACTTTGTGTTTCCACACCCAAGGATGTGTGGGCGGGTGCATGTGCACCATGGAGTGCACACAAGGGGACTGTCAATCACAGGGTTTCATATGTTGTCATTGTCACTCTTTCACATTTTTGTACATCAGTGAATTTTTTATATTAAAAGGTTGAGCCAAAGCCCCCAGTGTTTGTATTTTGAAGCCAAGCTTCACTTTTAAAGTGCCTACAGAGTTCTGTAAATGAAAACACAGCTCTGCATGAGTTCAATCCTGTCGTTCCTCCTTACAGTGGGAATGGCACATATTGAGGTGGTCATAAGTCTTAACTTTTCAAAATTTTAAATAAAAGACTTTGCACATTGAACCCCTTTCCCTGAATTCTGTTTGTTGGGAAAGCTCCTGAAATGTGCCTTTCTTGGCTGCTTATTAGTACCCATTATGGGTTTATAAAGGCTTTGATGTGGCTGGATGTGGCAACACTTGCCTGTTATCCCAGCTCCTGCAATATCTCAGCATCAGAAGCTGAGAATCAGGCGTCCTAGGCCACCCTCAACTACGTTCTGAGTTCAAGACCAGCCTGGGCTAAAGGCTTTAGTATGAACAGCTGCGATGGTTGACCAAATATTAACATAGTTTTATTGTTTAGGTTTGTTTTTGCTTCTGTGAAGCCAAAGTAGCCATTGACGTTCATAGGAAATCTCTTAGTCACAATCAATTCTTCACTAGGGGTGACTCAGATATGTATAATCCCAGATGGTGTGATGGAGAGGTCCAGAAAACTCTCACCTGGCTGTAAAGACATCTAACCTTTTGTCTACTAGAGACCGCTCATCTACTCTACGCTCTGTGTTAGCATTTGGATGAGGCAGCTGTACTTGCAGAAGCTAGCACCCTACTCTCTTTAATTCTCATTTGCCTACACCCTTTCGTTTAAGTGGCTGGCTTTGCATTTTCTCTAATGCAGGCTTAAGGAGACAGCTTAAGTAGTGACTAAAAGCCCAATTGTGTTTTCTTTTCATTTGAAATCAGAATGTAGGGTAAACCAATATGCAGTAACACAAAATACTTCTAATTCCGCCTTTCTTATTTAATGTGAAATCTCAAAGCAAGCATGTGGTCAGCTTCTGTTTATTCAGCTAAGGTGACAGCCTGTGCTGTATTGTTAATGGAATGGAATAGACAAGCTTCCAAAGCCTTCCCTATATAGAATACTGCTATCTGAGACCCATTAACTAGACCTTAGCCTTCAAACTTTGCATATGGTGCTTAGTGACACCAGCTCTTAACAGATGGCTTTCTCAACCTCTTAAACTTACTTCCCTTGATCCAAGGGTGCGCAAACTGCCTCTTCAGTGGCATGGCAGACTATTATTACTCTTATTTCTTCCTTGTTAGTCACCTGTGGGAGATAGAGTTTGAACTCTTTCTGATCAGTGCCCTAGCCCCTTTTTCTTCCTTTGCTAGAAGCTCCTATTACAAAGGCTGCATTTTTCTTAAAAAGTAGCCAGAGCACTTAAAACACTTGAATTATTCTATTAGCCAAAAGTAAAGAGATTATTTTGGGGAGAGTTATGTTCCAAAGTTTTATATTTTTGAAAGCTAAAACATAAGATAACACTAAGATTTGGGAAGCTAGAGAGACCTTGACTCAGTACTAAGAGTCCTGGCTGTTCTTACAGAGGATTCATTCTGTCAGACCTCCATCTCTTCTCAGCTTTCTCGTGGCTGTTTACAACCACCTGTATTTCCAGTTCCATCAGGAATCTGATGCCCTCTTGTGACCTCCATGGGCATTGATGGCATATGGTATTCATGCATACATTCAGGCAAAACACTCACATAAAAAAATAAAGGCTGGAGAGGTAGTTTTTGGTTAACAGCACACACTGTACCTTTAGAGAACTTGAATTCAGTTCCCAGCACCCACACAAGGCAGCTCACAGCCACATGGGGCTCCAGTTCCAGGGGATCCAGTGCTGCCTTCTGGCCTTCACCAGTGCATACACACACACACACACACGCATATAAATAAAAATATATCAAGAATAATAAATCTTAAAAACTAAAAAAATTAAACATTTTGAGCTTTTTGAAAACATAAAAATAAAAATGATTCTTGAAATGGGGATGTTGGAGACAGAGTGCTCCTAGAATGCTCACTGGGGTACTTACTGCTGTTGCAGAAGACCTAGGTTTTTAGCACCACATGGCAGCTCACAACTGCCCATAACTCCAGCTCCAGAGGATCCCACACTTTCTGGTCTCTTTGGACCCCTACGCTCATGTACACATACACAATTTGAAATAAATCTTAAAAAACTGAAAACATAAGAAATGAGCCAGGCACATCAGCACACACTTATAGTCCAAATCACACAGGGGGCTGAGGCAGGAGGACCATTTGAGCTCATGGAGTTGAGACCACTTGGACATCATGTTGAGACCCAACTCACCAAAACTAAAATACAAAGAAAATATAAGAAATGGCAGAGAAACATAACTAGTAATCCCAGTTCTTTGGGATTTGGCAAGATTGGTGGAGGTGTGGGAGACTCAGCCAGTAGAAGGAATTGGAAACAGGGTGAGAACTAATAAAACTTTAAATTGGAATTTGATACTAGGATGATCTCTTGGCTCTCATAGCTCCAACTCATGATCCTTGTATCATTTCCTCAGTTCTGGTCCCACACCTCTACCTAGACCTTCCCATTTTTAAGCTCAAGCTCCTAGGGCATCCATCAAGCTTCTCAGCCAATTCTCACATGTTCAGGGTGCTAGGTGTATTATTTTTCTGTATATTTCACTGCTAAGCCCGTGTCTCCCTTTGCCATCCATTTTCATTAGCAATTACTGCTTCCTATTGCTTGAGTACCCCTCACAATGCCCTTGCTTATTCCTCTCTACCCTGTCACATTTCCCCACCCCCATGAGCCCATCTGTGGGCACTGTAGTCCATTCTTTTGGGGGTGTGTACCTCTTACTTCAGAAGTATACTGTGACTGAAGCAGATGGTTTGTTTTCATTCTACCTCTGACATGCACAGCAGCTCAGTTCAGGCTCTGGATGCAGCTAGTAGTGATTGAGCATCTCCATGCCATCATACATGATGTCCGCACTGTATTGCCTCTTTCTCGCCTCTGTGCTTGTCTGAGGCTCACCATCTTTAGACATAATTGTTCCGCTGCTGCTGATCCTTGACAGCTTTACAGTGTTTTGGATTTGGGGTGTGGTCTCAAGATTCCTGGCAAGTTGTGAGCGCCCCTGCTGCAAGAGACTCGCTTTATAGACACTATCCTCTTTTCCTCCAGCAGCATGAAGCAGCATCTATTAAATGCTGGGTATAGTCGTGCACTAGAAGCAGAGGCATAGTATCTTAGATTAGTGTTGTTGTGAGCAGAGCGTATGAATCATTAAAGTGATTTGTTCTTTCCTGTTATTTAGTAAGTACATTCTCTCTTGGCCTTGCCAGATTTGAATCTGAAAACTTCCTCTCACCCTGGTTCCATTTAAGCAACACGAGTACCCTTTAATGCTAATTCTGCTTTCTTGTTTCTGTATGCCTACAGACTCTTCCTGTGTTCTTTATTGGTTGGACTGTTGACATTTGTCACTTTACCTAGGGAGCCATAGGTTTTGAGAGCCTCCGCTTTCTTGATTGCTTGTGTCTTTTTCTGGGGACTTACAGAGGCTCTCTAGCGTAGTGCTTTAGTGATTATCACATTCAACTAGCCACCCATCACATGGGGGAGACTCTATTCCATTGTCTGCTGTCGCTCTCCTTAGGACAGTGTTCTCACACTGTTGAGCTTCAAGGGATGATCTAATTGTAGCTGGCTCCATGGACGCGCCCTTCCTTAGGGTGCTCTTTGAGCCAGGAAGGCGGTGCAAGCTGTTTTCTGCCTGTGGGTACCTTCATCATTGTTCTCTGATGCTGGAACTGAACAATACCAGGGCCTGTGGCATTGTTGTAAAGTATGTCTGGATATAGAAAATGCTGTTTAATAGAGGAATGTTATTGAGACTAAAACAATCAAGGCTTACCATGGATTGGGAAGCCGTTCCTTCCAAGCCTCACTGTAAGCCTCACTCAGGACTCACTCACTCTTCCCGTCTCAGCTCTCCTTAGACCCCATCTGTGTATCCACTTGGGTTTTACCCTGTAGACATGCCACTTCTGCTTATGCTGCTCACTGCCTGGGGTGCAGCTAAGAATTTTCTCATTCATTCAGCAGGTGCTTATTGAAAGTCTGCTGTGTCAGATTTGCAGCTAGACCCAGCTACATAAGTCAGGAACAGTCTTTGGTGTCCTTTACAGAACTCTGCCTGGGTGGGTGAGACATGTCTCAGCCTTTCCCACATAGAAGCCTAGTGTGGTCTCAGAACGATTCTGGGGAGCTTCCAGTGGAGTCCTGCTTATTCTTGACAAATTCAGGTGATGCTTCCTGCTTCTGACTGCCCAGCGCTTTGTTCTGTTCTCTCTCACATTGCCTTAGAGCAGCTGGTTTTCTCTGTCCCTCTTCCCACTACACTGAGGGTGGATTCCTTCAGGCATTGGGACAGGTCTGGTTTTGGATTCATCTTTGGGTATCCCCTAGTGCCTGGTACAGCATTTTATTTATTTTTAAATTTATTTAAATATTTGTCTTATTCTGTACAGATAAAGCTAGTATTTTATGATAAAATATAAAATTTTAACTGAAAAATTAGAGTTGAAATCATTATTGGAGTGGAAATGGGTAAAACCAGATCTGAAATCAATTGCCTTATATAAAACCCAAGATAGTAAAAGATTCTGTTGTCTGCTGGAAGAAATCTGTATCTTTTGACTCTTAGTTTCCTAGTTATTGTCTAGTACAAAGAAGTAAACTGCTATATCTGTACTTTATAGAATGGGCATAAAATGTAATAAAAAGAAAGTTGGGCGGTGGTGATGCATGCCTTTAATCCCAACACTCGGAAGGCAAAGGCATCTCTCTGAGTTCCAGGACAGCCAGAGATACACAGAACAACCCTGATGATGATGATGATGATGATGATGATGATGATGATGATGATGATG